>JAMQGT020010596.1:0-21837 GCA_024447675.2 Pterophyllum scalare
TTTTGCTCTGGTCTACTGGTTCCATTCTGGTCTTTGTTGACAGCTATTTCAGAGGGAGCGTGCGCCATTATGCAGCGACTATTGTGCATCCATATAAGATTTGAAGGAATACGATACTACAGTACATGCACAGAAACAAGACCTTCTCTGGTGTTTTAATGGTAGGTATAAATCAAGATTCTTCCACTAGTATTAACCTGACCCTGGTACCTGTGGTTTTTATTTTGAGCAAGATTCAAAAACATAAAATAAACAATATTCAAGGAACAATTTTTAATCAGAGTTCAGCATCAAGTCAGTTGGAACCTCTGAGATATTGATCTGGTCAGCAAAGTAGCAGAGGGGGTTAATTGAAATTAACCAACAGGTGCACTAGAGGGGCAACAACGAGACGACCCCCAAACAGGAATGTTTTATAGGCGGAGGACACTCACACTTTCCCCCTCTTCACCTCTTCTGATTGTGTCTTCACTAGTTTGCACTGGGCTAGTGTCAAGGGCCACCACTGGCAGCATGTAGCCATACCTGTATATAACAAAGTCATCTTATTATGTTTTAATGCGAGTTCTTCTTAACTGAATGGAACTGAAAGGCACCTACCTGTCATTGTGAAGAAGGCGTTCATCCACCCACAATCAAAAGCTTGTGTTGTGCTGCTAATACAAGCAATACGTAATGTCCTCTTGGAGACAACAGTGTATTGCTACTATCCTGCAAGAAGAATGGCTTAAAATCCCTCTGACCACTGTGCAGGACTTGTATATGTCATTCCCAAGACGAATTGATGCTGTATTGGCCGCAAAAGGAGGCCCTACACCATACTAATAAATTATTGTGGTCTAAAACCAGGTGTTTCAGTTTCATTGTCCAACCCCTGTATATTGCCATTCAGCTAAAAAACATCGAGATATTAATTTTGGTCCATATCGCCCAGCCCTAGGCATATCCCAGTGTGATCCAGGTCATACTTGGTACAGATGTTCCTGTATACTATGCCAGCCACTTGGTTATGGTGTTCCATGTATGCCCTGCTATTATGTGCTGGATTGTCTCAGGGGTATTCCTGCACAGCCTACACCTGGAGTCTTGCCTGGTGTGGTAGACCACAGCCTCTATTGATCTTGTGCTTAGAGCTTGTTCCTGTGCTGCCATGATTTGTCCAACCATTGGTAGGATTTTTTGATATCAGCCACTTCTTCTATCTGTCAGTTGTACATACCATGCAGGGGCTTGTCCTTCCATGAAGGTTCCTGTTCTTTCTCAGGTTTCTGCTGCCAGACGTATTCTCTAAGCACACGATCGATCCTTTGTTGCCATCTTCTATCTTCTTTGTTGTTTCTGCTAGGATAGTGGTCCTGACACTCACTAGTTCTCACTAGTTATCGGAAGGAAGGAGGAAGCTCTCCTCCTTCCTTCTGCTTAGTGTACAGTCTCAGGGTGCTGGATTTGGGGTTAAACTTTTCAGGCATAGTAAAGAGCTTTCCTGTCCTGACATCAGTGGCTTCTATTTCCTCCTTTGGCCAGCTTACTATCCCATCTGGCAACCGGCAGGGCGTAGGTGTTGATTGCCCAGATCTGGTTCTTCCCATTCAACTGACTCTTCAGGACTTGCCTTACTCTGTGCAGGTACTTGGAGGTTGCCTGTGGGATTCCAAGGTACTTGTAGCTATCCTCAATGTCTGCACTGTTGCCTTCTGGTAGTGTAATCCCCTCAGTTCTGACTACCTTCCCTCTCTTTGTTACCATCTGACTACACTTCTCCAGTCTAAATGTCCTGTTGATCTTGTATAGTTCTAGGCATTCCAGGATCCACGTGTGTGGCATCGAATCATCTCCATTCTTGTAATCAATCCAGGCGGGGCACAGGTTGGTAAGTCGAGTCTTACAGTCTTGAGTGACTGCTCCATCTACCAGTAGCTGGTGTTTTGGTCCCCTGGTATCTCTGCCAATTCTTTTCAGGGCCCTATCAATGTATTGTCCCATGTCCCTGCTCATCTTAGCTGCTTTGATGCTTGACAGGAATCTCCATGTCGTACTGAGGAAGGTTATTGGCGGGTAGTTGGATGAGACTGGTCCCTTGTGGGAAACTTTGGGGATCGGGACTTAAGTCAGCCACTCTGGGTGTCTCTTAGCTTTTAGCAGCTGGTTCATTTGTGTTGCCAGGCCCTCACGGAGTGCAGTTAGCTTCTTTAGTCAGTAGGTGTGAATTATGTCAGGAACTGCTGTCCAGTTTTTCACATGCGAGACTCTTTCTTGGGTGACTGGCACTGTCATGTTCACTGGAGCCTGTTCAGGTAGGTTGCTGTGGTCTACTCTTAGATCCACTATACACTGGGCATTGGTGTTGTGTGACGCATCCTTCTCCTGTATGCTCTTCCAGTGTTGCTCCATCTCCAGCCTTGGTGGGGGTGCTGTTCTCACATTGTTCCCCTGTCACTGAGAGTATACCATAGATGGGTCAGTGGAGAACATCTGGTTTATTCTCCGGGCTTCTATCTTGCTGGTGTACCTTTTCAGGCAGTTAGTCAAGGCTGAGTCTTTGCTTAGCAGGCTCTAAGGCTTCAAGGATCATTGTTGCCATGGTACACATCAACTGATTAGTTTCAGTAATGGTCGAGTAGGGATTGTCCATAGTGCTGCATTTGCATCTTCTAGTAGATTTTCTGATTTTTGTTGTTGCCTCGTGTGGGTCCAGGTTTCCAGCTTAGCCATGATCTTATCTTTCAGGTCAGCTGCACTGGTATTCAGCGTACCAGTTGTATGTTACCGAGATTGACCGGGTACAGTATTTGTGCTGTACCTCGGTCAATCTCTAGTTGTGATAGCAGTTGTTTCTTGTGGATGTTGGAACAACGAGCTATGAGCCGTTTTGATGTCAGTGTGGATGTTGGGTGAAGAAGAATCCATAGGTCCTACATCCTCTTCATGTAACCCTTTTCACTGAGATTACATGTGCAGTAACATTCCAACAGTTCCCAATTCTCATCTCGTGTCCACTTACACTGTGTCCTACCAGTTCCAGTAGCCCACTTATCAGTATGCCCAGCTTCCTCAACACCTGACACAGACCTTATGAATCCAGACGAAGCCCGAGCTGGTATGGCTTCAATCATTGGGGGGGGGGTCTAGCCTGGGGGACCCTTACTGGATGCACGCCCTGGCCAGGACTCTAACCTCCAACCTTGTGTTTCAAAGATGGTCATTTTTAATGTCAATAACTACCTTGTGACAGAAATGTTTCTCGCTCAAGAATGGCAATGTAATTAATGAGACATATTTTCGACATGTTTCAGATTATAGGTCAACATAGTCATTTGCAACTGTTTAAATACAGGCATTCAGTTTCTGTCAAATACCAGAAATCACTTTTTGGCAAATGATCACTTTTTAGCACACCACCAGTCATAAGGGTGGTGCTTGAACAGCCAAATCTTTTCTGAGATGGTACTCATTGTGAAAAGTTTGAGAACCACTGTTCTAGAAAACAGGTTAATTACAGGTCTCAGTAGGTCTTAATGGGGTATGTGAGCCTCAGTAAATTTAATCACCATATCAATTCAAAAGCAAATGGCTAAGTAATTACCAAGAATAAAAAATGCTAAAATGATACTAAATAACACCCACTGAGAACATTGTCACTTTCTGTGACTGTCATTATTATGGTAAGAACTAACTTGTCTGAGACTTTTAGAAGATGCATCCATGGCAGTAGTTCCCAAAGTCAAGAGCGCTGCAGATATGAGACAGCGAACTCACTTCTGTATAATGACAGTGATACTGAGGTGAGTTGCTGTGGATATTCTGACATTTTCTGTCGGTAAGCTGTTTGTTTTTTGGTCGCCGTTAGCTGCTGTTGTCTGGTGTAGGTGAAACTTTCTTTGAAGTTGATCTGACATTGTTGGACTTGGATACTTAGTGAACAAACTTTAATTACATTCCAACATTGTATGAAACAGTATCAGAAATAGTGTGATTTTTAGGACACTTGAGCCTAAGGTTAGCCGTCATAATGTTAGCTTATAAACCAGATGTTATTGTTTAGCCAGCTTGTTCTAGATAGATACTTTATTGATCCTGAAGGAAACTGTTTTCAGCTGTTTGGAGGCAGGAGAGTCACATGTCTAATCAGCTGACATGTGGACTATCCAGATTTTTGTGTGTTAGAGGTCTGATTTTAGTTCAGGAGATGAGGCTTGAGGTGTAGAGGAACAGGATGGCTTTTTATCTAGACACTAGTCTCCTTCCTAGAAATGATTACATAGGAATGATTCTTCATATCTTGAATTTGACAGGGCTGACACAAATTAAAATTTGCCTCCATGGCACACAAACACCTATGATTTCTCTTCTCTGCCTTTGAGTTCCTATGCATCTGGCCAGTCTTTAGCCTCCTGCCTAAAATATGATTAGGCAGAACAGTGGTATGTACTTTTACTTTTAAGTTAATGAGAATGCATCAATTTGTTGGAAGCCATAATTACACACTAATCAGTGTATTTATAAGTACAACTTTTTTTTTATTAAATAAAAATAGACCAAATCTTTAAGTTTTTCTGTAATGTGTACCACTTATTCTGTGTATTAATATACATTTTTATACTTTCATTTAACTCCTGCTTTAAACTCTGCCATATAAACAAAGGCTTGGGTCACTTCAGGCTGCAGCACAAGTGACTTGATTTGACTTTGAGGTTTTTTTGTTTTGTTTTTTTAAAAAAAAGTTTTTTTCCCTCTAGAAAATATATATCTTTGTTATTAGGGTATTCTCCTTTAGATTTCTAATAAGAATTCTTTGAGTGCCATGTCTCTCTCTCCATGTCTTTAATGTTTCTGGATAAAAGCTTAACAACAATACTAATAATTAATAGTATATATATATATATATAATAATGACTTTCTTCAGATTAACTTGTTCTAATCTTTGGCTGACAACAAACAGACAAAACATTCGTGCGCATGACTAAAACTACTAAAGGATCACATCCAGTGACATTCTTATAATTTCATTAAAAAATAAAATATAAAAAGAACAAAACCCCAGAGATTATGCAGTTTCATTTTGGGATATGACCAAAGTAATAAATTTTAATCTGACACAATTACCTTTTTTTGGTCTTAAAAGGTCATTATACATACCTCCTCTGGTGGTTCTTGGTCATTTTTCCAGGACGCATCTGATCCCTTTAACCTGCCAAATATTTTAATTTAAACATGATTATTGGCCTTAGCCGAACAGCTTTGATTCACTGAAATTAAAGTGACTTCCAGTCAACACACAGAGATAAAATATCAAAATGTAGCACTAAAAGTAAGGAAACTTGTATTTGTTCAATTTTTTCTTTGTAAGAAATTATCGACTTGACAATAAATCTTATCCTGTTGGAAAGCCTGTTTATTTACCCCTAAATGGAGCCATATTTGTAAGAAAAACGCTTCTGTGAGTTGAGCAGCAGAGTTGAGTATGTGGGCTGTGTCCACAAAAAACATGCCAGATCTTCTCTGCCAATGCAAAAAAGTTTATTCTACTATTGATTCTGGTTTGGTGCAGTTTATTGGATTGGATGGTTGAAGTCTGAAGAAATGAGACATATTGGCAATGTAACAATTCTATCATTTAACAAACAAGTGCCTCAGTAACATGTGAAAGAACCACACACAGCTACAACAGCCTGGTACCTTCTCTTTATGCTGGCCACCAGTTTGGTCACACACTGGGATGGCATCCCATTCTTCAACCAACAATCATCCTATCAAATAAGTGACACCAAATGACTCAATAGCAAAATAAGCTGTGTGGCATTGGCAGAAAAGATTCAGCAATGACTCTTCTTTGGTATCATTTATTGCATGTTGTGCAATCCACATACACTGCTGCTCAACCCACGAATGCATTTTCCTTACAGATGTGGCACCATTTAAGGGAAAATAAAGAGGCTTTCCAGTGACGTAAGATTTATTGCCAAGAAGCATTGTTAGAACAAAGAAATGATAGATCAAACACAAATTTCCATACTTTTTGTCGCAAGTTTATATGCCTCTGAACACAACTAAATTGGATTTGAAACAAAATAATCCAGATGTGCTTGACCTGCAAATTTTGAGCTTTAATTGAAAATAAAAAACCTGCAGAACTTCGTTATTTTTAACACTTGGATGCAGTCAATGAACAGGGTATTCTGGACATCCATCTCCTATACTTTCCAGTTCCTCCTGAGGGAGCTCAAGACATCCACAAGCCAGACAAGACATTTAATCTCTTTAACGAGTTCTGGGCCTACCCTGGGGTCTCTTCCCAGAACACCTCCAAAGGGAGACACCCAGGAGGGGCATGTTGGAGGTCCCACTTTGATGAAGTCAACAGAAACACATGATGGACTTCTTTTCTGGTTTAAAAAGAAGCATTTGAGAATGTGCCCCTCTCCAGGCGCAACATGGATCAAGGACATTCTGATCCACTGATATCTGGTGCTGTAGTTGAAAAACACGTGGACAATTGACCTTTTCCCCTCAGCTGGATGATAGCTGTTCAATTCAAATTAATTTTATTTATATAGTGCCAAATCACAACAGTCGCCTCAAGGTGCTTTATATTGTAAGATAAAGACCCTACAATATTTACAGAAAATACCCAACAGCCAAAATGACCCCATTATCAGCAAGCACTTGATGACAGTGGGAAGGAAAAACTCCCTTTTAACAGGAAGAAACCTCCAGCAGAGCCAGGCTCAGGGAGGGGCAGTCATCTGCTGCAACTAGTAGGGGCTGACACTGTGGAAGAGAGTCAATAATAACTATTGATTAAATGCAGAGTGGGGTATAAACAGAGTAAAAAGAGGTGAATGAGAAGAAACACACTGCATCAGGGCAACCCTCCAGCAGCCTAGGCCTATTGTAGCATAACTAAGGGAGGGTTCAGGGTCACCTGATCAAGCCCTAACTATAAGCTTGATCATAAAGGAAAGTTTTAAGCCTAATCTTAAAAATAGAGAGGGTACCTGTCTCCCGAATCCAAACTGGAAGCTGGTTCCAGAGAAGAGGGGCCTGAAAGCTGAAGGCTCTATTGCCCATTCTTCTCTCAACTATCCTAGGAACCACAAGTAAGCCAGCAGTCAGAGAGTGAAGTGCTCCACTGGGGTGATATCTTAACACCTCATAGTACCATGAGACAGGGCCTGATCATTCAACACCTTGAGACCTGAGACAGGATGTTTCTAATTTTAGAAATATTTCACAAATGCAAAAAAGCAGTCTTACATATTTGTTTAGTATGTGCATTGAAGGACATATCCTGGTCAAAAATTACTCCAAGATTACTGGACACTGAGATAATTGCATCCAGAGTGAGTAACTGGTTAGACACCATGTTTTTTTAAGATTTGTGGCGCCGAGTACAATAACAGGAAATTAGAGGCCATCCTGAGTATCATCTGCATGACAATGAAAATTTATGCAATGTTTTCTAATACTACTGCCTAAGGGAAGCATGTATAATGTAAATAAAATTGGTCCTAGCACAGAACCCTGTGGAACTCCATAATTAATCTTAGTGTGTGACGAAGACTCCCCATTTACATGAACAAATTGGAGTCATATAGATAACCATTATTCAAACCCCTGCAGTGCAGTACCTTTAATACCTATGGCATGCTCTAATCACTGTAATAAAATGTTATGGTCAACAGTATCAAATGCCGCACTGACAAGCACAGATATGAGAAAGGAAGGTGGGGGACTGGCCTATAATTAGCTAAGACAGCTGGGTCAGTGATGGCTTTTTAAGTAATGGTTTAATTACTGCAACCTTAAAAGCCTGTGGTACATAGCCAACTATAAAACAGATTCACATTTAAGATTGAAGCATCAATTAATGGAAGGACTTCTTTGAACAGTCTAGTAGGAATGGGATCTAATAAACATGTTGCTGGTTTGGAGGAAGTAACTATTGAAGTTAACTCAGAAAGATCAACTGGAGCAAAAGAGTCTAAACAAATACCAGCAGTGCTGAAAGCAGCTGAACATGAAGATAAATCTTTGAGATGGTTTTGAATAATTATTTTCTCTCATGTCTAAAATTTTATTTGTAAAGAAATCCATGAAGTCATTACTAGTTAAAGTGAAAGGAATACTCGGCTCAACAGAGCTCTGACTCTTTGTCAGCCTGGCTACAGTGCTGAAAACAAACCTGGGGTTGTTCTTATTTTCTTCAATTAATGATGAATAGTAAGATGTCCTAGCTTTACAGAGGGCTTTTTTATAGAGCAACTCTTTTTCCTGGCTAAATAAGGATGTTCTAATTTAGTGAGAAGTTTGCAAAAAACATACACATTTTATTATTAACAACTGTTTAATCAATTTTGGGGGAAAGTTGGTTAAATAGTGATAAAATATTTACCCTTATTACTATGCATTTTTTATATTTTCATTGCCTAATTATAACATCTATTCTTAGCAGTTTATAAAGGGCTAAAATAAATAGTGAGCAATCAAGCTGAAGGAGGAGCTTGGTTAGCCTGTGGGAATTCAAAGGCAGGTGATGGCTACCAAGAGATCAGGCGGAATGTGGCTCATGCAGTGGCTGAACAAAAAACCTGGGTGTGGGAGGAGTTCGGGGAGGCCATGGAAAAAGACTTTCAGCCTGCCTCGAAGCGATTCTGGCAAACCATCAGGTGAGTCGGGAGGGACAGCAGTGCTCTACTCACAGTGTATAATACAGGTGGGGTGCTGATGCCTTAAACTGTGGGTATAGTCTTGTGGTAGAAGGAATATTTCAAGGACCTCTTTAATCCCACTGACACACCTTCTATAGTGGAAGCAGAGTCTGGGGATGAGAGGGATGACATGCCCATCACTGGGGGTGAGGTCACTGAGGCAGTTAAACAACTCCTTGGTGGCAGGGCCCCTGGGGTGGATGAGATTTACCCTGAGTCCCTGAAAGCTCTGGTTGTTGTAGAACTTTCTAGGTTGCTATGCCTCTGTAGTCACGTGGAGATCTGGGGTGGTGCCACTGGATTAGCAGACTGGGGAGGTGGTTTCTGTATTCAAGAAGGTGGACCAGGACCAGAGGATATGCTCCAACTATCAGGGGATCGTACACCTCAAGCTATACCAGGAAGGTTTATGCCAGGGTGCAGGAAAGTGATGTGAGCAATGTGTTGTTTGATGAGGAGGAGGGTACAAAACTATACCTAAGACCAGGAGTTAAAAGACTACCCTTGGAAGGAGAGAACCATCAAACCAACTGGCTCAATAAGCACCCTGATTCCAAACGCCCCACTGCAAAGTGCAGAAAAGCAGATTCAGGACCTGCAGTGGCCAACAACCACTGTCCCCACGATAAAGGGTAGTTTCAAGTGTGATGCCCCAACACCAGTCACCCACTTAGTCAACAACAGACACAGCTCCTTAATTTGTCATGAATATATTCAGGAAACAGGTCACACTTGATAAAAGCATTTACGTAAAGACGTAAGGACGTAAAGATCGAGGGACAATAAAAAATTTTTTTAAAAACTTGGTTAATTCAATCAGTGTTATCCTCCTGAATTAAAGCTGAAAATCTGCATTTGAGTCACATCTCAATTACTTAATTTCATCTTCACTGAGGTAGCGTACAGAGGCCAAATAACAAAAATCCTTATGGTGCATATGTGTACCTACAGTCTTAGCTGCTGTGTGAGGATGTATCCTGTGTACTCCTTGATGGCTGGCGCATAATAAAGGGTGGATCCCTCTTTCAGCCCTTTGCTGAAAATCTGGTCCACAGAGTTAAAATGTAAAATATACAGTGGACTGGACACGGGGCCAAATACCTCAAATACCTGAAACACAGATACAGCACAACACTGCCATGTCACCATGTCTAGAAGTGCACAGACAACTTTGTGCACACTACAAAAGACAAACATTAGACTACCCATAAACAGCATGGGTAGTCTAACTGATCAGTAAACATCGACTGGCGCCCGCACCTTGCCCGCAGCCTCCCTGTCAGATTTAAAGATGATGCTGCCTTCATTAAGAGGGGGCGTGTCTTTCAGAGACTGGATAATAACTGCAGCAACAGAAGAAGTGGTTAAAGAGAGCTGGAAAATTCAGAGTTCTGCAACAGCGGAGCAGTCATTATTCCAGCTTTTCCTCTGATGGACTCACTATGTGAAAACTGGAATGCAACCTGAGTGTGTGTCTGCATTTACCAAGCTGCTGTATAATATTAGACACAGTTCCCAGCGGCTGTAATTCTGCTTCTTCTGGTAATGTCACACATACTTCCTCCACTGCTGGAAGTTCCTGCACGCAAATAATATGGCATTAATGTATATGATAGGATTTTTGTTTAGAGATACCCTGCTGACAGTAAAACGAATGCGTTATGTGGATAACAAGATGCCTTTAGTGGTGGCTTGTATTGCCCATTCAAATAATAAGTGAATACAGATTGGTATGCAGGGTAAAAAAAAAAAAAAAAAGGTAAATAACTGATTATCAGGTTTTTAACCAAAATGCTGGAGAGCTGGTAACTGATGTACTAATGAGTCACTAAGAATCTTCTTTTGTGCGCTGAAAGTCCTATTGTCCCTCCTGAGATCATCTCTGCTGGGAGGGAGGTCAATGTAGTTCTACTTACCTTCGTAAATGCATACTGTGTTACTCAAACACACAACAGGAGGTTATGTCCACACTACCATCATGAAGGAACAAAGACCAAAGCAACAGTAGTGTCTTTTTTAGATACAATGAAATATTTAGCTCATTAACTGTAATTATTGACCTTACATGCAGAGATTTCATCTGAACAACTAAAATAATGTTAAGTCATAAAACTTGCCTGGCTTGGTTTATGCTTTTGCTCATACTACTGCTAACTCTGTTGGTATATAATTTATGGATCTGGTCAAATTTAAAACTGGTCAAATACTGTACAAAGCAAGAAACAATATGTTACCAGAAAGCATTAAAAAAATGTTCACTGACAGGGAAGGGGGTTATGAACTGAGGAAAGAGCTAAATTTAAAAAAAACTTAAAGTTAGGACAACAATGAGAAGCATGTGCATAGCAGACTGTGGAGTGAATTTGTGGAACAATTTAGAAGACAAATCGAAAACATGTACCAATATAAATCAGTTTTAAAAAATTATATAAAATTACACTTATACAACATTATATAAATGAGGTAGTCTTAAATATTAATATGGATGTACTGTACATTAAAAAAACAAAACTATATATGAACGTAAACATAAACCGATTATTATGACATACTATCAAATCAACACTTCTGGCTAACTATAGTTAATTATAAATTAATTCATTAAGATAATACCACAAGGGAAAATGTATGTATTATGTACATATTTTAGACTGTATAATCAAAAACAGATATACAAGATGAGCAAGTTAGGGGTAGGAATTAAAAAGCATTTTCTTCCTCCTACTCCTTTTTGAACAAAAACCAAATTCACTGATTGCATGTGGACTTGTTTTTTATGTGTATTAATGTACATGTCTGAAATATTGATTGACATCTGTTTTTGTTGGTAAAATTTCCTCCTAATCAATGGCTAATTGAATAGAACCCATGGATGTGACCAAAAGCTGTGTTTCCTCCCTTGAGATGCTCTACCAGGCCTTTACTCAAGCTACGTTCAGTTCCTGCTTGTTTGTGGGTCTTTCTGCATTCAGCTTTGTATTTAATAACTGAAAAGCATGCTCCATTTGGCAGAGATCAGATGACTGATGTGGCCCCTGAAGAATAGACCTGAGAAACTCTTGGGTTGCTTTTGCAGTATGCTTTGGGTCATTATCCATTTGCACTGCCCTCCTTTAACTGTTTTTAATTCATTTATTACTTTGTGATGCACAACTGTATGAGTTTTTATACATTATTGTTGATTTGTTTGCATTAAAAAAAAATTTCAATACTCCAAGCAGTGTAAAATATTCTGCAATAACCATTTTTATTATTGCAGAAAGTTCTTGGATGTTTAGTACAAGTTTAAATCCAATTCAGTTCAAAAAGTAATTGCCAAAGTACAGAATTCACAAATAGACTTTTCTAATTCAGATCTCAGGGCCAAACTTTAAAAAACAAAGTGTTTGAGATGTTTTCTCATGGATATTTTTGAGAAATTGAACAGGGAACCAAAGTAAAGATCAAATTCATTTTAAGGCACTAAACCTAGTAAGGAAACCAATGAAATGGATGTTATTAAACTGTTGTTACTGTGAAAGATGGGCATTTCAGTTAAAAATACTCTTCAATATTCACTGGAAACTCACTTGGGATAACTTGCACTGCATGTCATTACTGTTCATCTTTCAGAACTTTCTGATTGTTATAGTCTTATTAGCATGAGTCTCTCTCCCGTTGGTCCAGTAGAATCTCATCTTCTTGTATTAGATATGTGTTAGTGGTGCAGAATTTGCTAATGAACATGTTCTTTGTAGGTCAATGCTGGTGTGCAGCACCTTTAGGTGCATTACTGTATTACAGCGTATTACATCCTGTTAGGTACAAGTACAAATTGTGGGAAATGTACACTTTAGGACCATAACTGGATTACTTTTGGAAAATAGTGAACATTCCCAAGTATTATGATTATTCTAAGAATCATTAAAGTCAGTTATTACTTTTCAAACCATATCGTCCGTATTTGGTGGCATGACAGTGCAGTGGTTAGCACAGTCGCCCAACAAGTCTTCGGTTTGAATCCAGTCTGGAGTTTTCATTTTCTCCCCATGTCTACATGGGCTCTCTCTGGGTACTCCAGCTTCCTCCCAGAGTCCAAAAACATGGGTGGGGTTAGGTTCATTGGCATTTCTAAATTGACCATGTGTGTGAATGTGAGCACAAATGGTTGTCTGTATCTATGGTCACAATAGTCGTAGCCCCATCAAATTATGTTAAAGTTAACATTAAAGTATTAACAAGAGCACACACACACAATTACAGACTGACCTCATCTTGTGTTTTGATGGGTGCTGGTTGGCTGAAACCTTCGTCGTCATCATCTTCCTCAAGCACAGGTGCAGCGGGAGAAGAGAGAGATGAAGAAGATGATGAGGAAGAGGAAGAGCTGTCACTAAGGACAGAAAAAAAAAGCACATTAGAGACAATTCTTTCTTTTACCACACTGACAGCTGTTTGTCCTCATACCTGTCTGAGTCCTCTGAATCCTCGTCGCTGCAGTCCGTGCTCTTACACACACCATCTAAAGACACCGTTGCTGCTGTTGAGTGCATCTGTGCATCTGCACCTTTTTCTTCTGGGAGTGTTTGTGTGTTTGATGCCGTCTCAGCATTGTCAGGGGTCACCAGAAGATTTTCTAGTTGATTTGTTACTGTAATCTCCATATCCTCCTTGTCTTTCACTGCTACCTTCTGTCCATCTCCCTCTGATAGGTGCTCTTCCATCTGTAACAAGAGAGCATTTTAAGTTTTTACAGATGGAAAATGAGCTTAGCTGGAAAACTTCAGAACCTTAGAGGGTGGCTGTAGCTCAGGAGGTACAGCAGGTCACCTACTAATTGGAAAGTTGGTGGTTCGAACCCTGCCTGCTCTAGTCAACAAATAGCAGTTCACCACAAGCCCCCTAGTCACACAAAATGAAGGAAGATCCTAGTGGGAACCCTGATGGAATCTTTGTAGTGGTGGAGAGTGGGGTCATATTAACAATCCGTTAAAATTTGCCTTCCATCCACCAAGGTCAGCTTAAAATTTACTGGCCCAAAATGTACATAAATCCTTATAACTTAGGAACTATGACTCTTACAAGTGTGGTGTGTATAGTTAACATAATTAAGTATTTGATACTCTGCTGATTTTGTAAGTTTTCCCACCTACAAAGAATGGAGAGATCTGTATTTTTTATCACAGGGACACTTCCACTGTGAGAGACAGAATCTTAAAAAAAAAAAGATCCAGAAAGTCACACTGTATGATTATTAAGTAATTAATTTGCATTTTATAGCATGAATTACGTATGGATGACATGGATGAGTGAGACTGTGAGGCAGGCCTTCTCTCCAACATCAGTGTCTGACCTAGCCTTCTGGAAGAATGATCAAAAATTCCCATAAACACCCCTAAACCTGTGGAAAGCCTTCCTAGAAGAGCTGAAGCTGTTATAGCTGCAAAGGGTGGGCCCACTTCATATTAAAGCCTCTGGATTAAGAATGGGATGTCACTCAGGTTCATGTGTGTGAAGGCAGATGAGTGAAGCGATATGGTGTATGTTTAAACACCTTCACAATTACCAAAAGCCCCGACGTAACTGAAATAAATAAAAACAGTAATTAAAAATGATAACTGAAACAGTGTGTTTACTAAACTAAAACAAACAGATTACAGATAAATGCCCTTTGATTTCCTCTTGTCAGTTTATTAAAAGCCCTGTGGACTGATATAAAATCACTTTTTCTACAGTTTTAGCTGGGAGCGTCATCCAGCACCTCAGTGTGTGTGTGTGTGTGTGTGTGTGTGTGTACCATGCCAGTCCACAAAATAATGGCAACAGCAAAGGTTGGGTGAAAACGGCGGTCCCATATGGGATTTCTTTGAGAACGATAGTGAGACAGACAGAAGCAAACACTTCTCAAAGTGAAAAACCACCTCAAGGTTCTCCTGATCAGCGCACAAGGCAGCTACAGAAACCCCTCTGAATCTACGCAGTAACCTACAACGTACCCTGACCTGCACCTCTCGGGAAATGCAAGTACACGTCTACTTTTATGCTCAGTTTTTGAACTTGTCAGTGAGAGGATGACAATCAGGAATAATTATCAAGGCATCAATATGCCATCAGAATGGACATGAAGGAATGATCAAAGTGAAAAACAACAACAAAAACTAGAGGGACAATTATGTTTACAGCCGAAAAACAAACCAACCACAAAAAGGGAGGAGCCAGGAGGCAAAAATTCCCAGCATTTTTGGTTTCTGTCAGCCGGCACTGCAGGTAAAACACTGGGACACAACCACACGGTAATAAACACACACAACAGATTTTGGCCACTTGCAGCCCCTCAAAGACCCAGCACAGAAAACTGATTCAGGCTTAATAGTGAGTATCTAACCAAGCTAGCTCTCTGAGCAGCTCCAACAAAGAACCAGCATCACAGTCACTTCTGCGTTCCTCCTTGTTGATGTTCATGTGTGTCCTTAATATTACACACATGTAGCACGTAATGCTGCATCTTGTGTTGTTGAACACAATTTCTTTAATGGTTTAAATTGTTGAGATCTTATTACACAATAGTTACTCTTGTACCTGACAAAGTATGAAGAACTAATGAAAACTAAACTAAAACTAAGCACACAAAAATAAAACGAGCAAACTGAATCAGAGAAAAGAAGTTAGAGTGAAATAAAACTAAACGATGTAAAATCAGTGAAGACGTCCTCTGAGCACAAAGTGAATGTAATTATCATTTCCTTGACCTTACAGTACTGCAGTACTTTTAGTTGATAGAGAGACATACTCTCCCTGCTGGGGACGGTCTGGACAAACCCACTGACATGTCCTTCTCACTGAGCCATGCTTCTCAGAATGCAATGGGACACGTCTGAGTATGACTCGTGCTTCTACTTCATCTATCTTACACCTCATGGACTGCTCATACACAGCAGAATGGGAAATGGTGGAAGAGGTCTGCAGAGAAAGAACAAAATCTCAACTGAGAGTAACTCTCACATGCGCACCACACAGTAACAGCCCAGGAGAGGTGCTGTTACTAAAGGTGGAAGTCACCGGACACCCCACCATACCATATTATCAAATACCTCCTTCACAGTACCATATTAATGTGGTTTTTAACATTTTGCAATATGCCGAGTATAGCAGTAACATATGCTACCATTTATCACCCATTTTCAACTGCAAACCACATCCTCGAAGTTAAACTTTGGCAGTATCTGTTTTATCCAACAAGATAAAGTTATTGCACTTCAGTTATGTATTTATTGCTGTAACATGAGACTGTCAACAACACAATGTCACTAAAACCTGCCATAAGATGGAGTCAGTCTGATATCAGTCTGCGATTGCATGTAACTGCCAACTTTACCCTATTCAGTCATCAAAAATCACACATCTGCTGCTGTCTACACACACAGAAATTCACATTTAACATTTGCGCTCAGCAACCTTCCTGTTCTGCAGGAATATGACCAGAATACAACCAGCTCGCAGCCGGCTGAGTCAAGTCCCCTCTAGTTGTGCTTGTTGACCATGACTCTTTCAGACTGATGGCATTTACAAAGTGGACAGCAGTTACTTGCAAACCTTCAACAAGCTCCCTGAGAGTGACTGCAGTCAGTCCAGGTGAGACTGTTTGCAGACAGGTTGCCTCCTCCCAGGTGACCTCTGCAATCGCCCTGCAATCAAAAGTGGCCATTTAGTCACAAGTTGCAATTGGTCACAGAATGTGAAAAAAAAAATCAATACAATCACCAGGCAGCCATTCACATTAGTTTAAATTTTTTGATAGAGCAAGCAGGTTTGTGTTCTATTTTTACTTGTGTGACTGAGCAGTCATCGTGCTGAATGGCCTTTCAGTTGAGACAGTTTAATGTAATGCATGAGTTGAGCCCTCTTGGTCAAAGTATTTACAGAATATTCTCATTAATTTAATAAAATATCAATATTTGGTGTCCCTGTATCAGTATGATATCAACACACAAAACGCCGCCACACTGTGTATCAGTTTTATCCTCCACCCCTGTTTGTTGCATAAAATAAAAATAAATAAGCACTCTCATAATCTGCATCATTTAATCACTGATAATTTTTCCTCACACACACAAAATACTGTGGCCAAGTGAGCAGTCGTAACACACACACACACACCATATAATTTTATCTTAAGATGAACAATAAATAAGCTTATAGTACAGGATATAGCGCTTTAATAACAATCAAATATTTACAAAGATCTGTGTTTATTACGGTTTATTTTGTGTCCGCTGAACAACAACGAGCACGGAAGGATTACTAACATAAAACTTTGCTTAGAAACGCAAGAAAATTGAAGCGGCTGCTGACTTGACCGCACAAATGACTGCGGATCACGGTCGAAACAACACGGTGAACTGGTGGGTCGCAGTTGAAGTGAAGTGAAGCAGTTGAATCCCGGAATTCCATAAAACAACTACCTGCAAAGCTCAGTGCGCTGACATCTGGTCAGTTTCATGAATACAAAGTGGACACACTGCTAAAAGAAACCTGTAGGCCGTACTAATCCAGAGGATACGTAAATGCTTCTAGAATGACCGGAGCGCGTCTGCTCGCTGTCAGAACCGGAACGCGCACGCAGACGGACAAATTTGGGACCATAAATTAGGCTGAACATGCCTGTAGTGCGCGGCTGGCTAGTACGCAAAGAAGCTAACACTTGCTAATAGTCTTAAACCTTAATTTACACAAAGCAGGCGGAGAGCAGGACGAACCCCAGAAGTTTCCTCCAGCAATTTCGGTACACACCTTGGTTAGAAAAAAAAAGGACTGTTTTAGTGACATTCCTACCTGTTTACTTGTTCAGTTCCAGAACCACGTTGCTAAATACCTCCTGAAGCCGCACGGAAGTAGCGTCACCTTCAGCGGAACGAAACATGCGTCGCCCGTTACTTACCTTCAAATTAAAAGCCTGGGATGAAAGTTGCCGCCCTGATGGCGCACTCAAACCCAGGACCCTCCTGCTGTGAGGCAGCCACCGTGCTGCCCACTTCTGTCAGTTTTATATTTAATTAATCAATGATCAACCATTTTTATCTACTTTTTAAAAAATGACCATCAGGAATTTAACAGTATATGTAACAAAAATTAAGTGATGAACAGGCACTGCAACTCTCAGCTTGAAATGTAAAGCTTTGGAAATCCAGTTTTCTTTTTTTTTATACCACTGATAAACAATAACTTTAAGGTGAGGGTATAAATGGTGTACTTTTTTGAAAATAGCTCTTCTGCAATGTGAAAAAATATGGCTGACAGTTATCTGCTTTTGGCAGGGGTAAGTTGAACCAGTGGTTCAATTTAACCCATGGCCTTTGACTCACTTTGCTCCATAGCAGCCATTTGGAACAAAATGGTCTAATTTAGCTAAAAAGGCTAATCTATAATAAAATGATTGACATGGTTTTATAGCTTGGGAATCCACCAATATATACCATGGATAACAATACCTTTAAATAAATAAATTTATCTTGATATAATTTTCATTAAACATGAAATGCTAAAAATTTACTTTGACAAGGAAAAATTGGTTATTTGTGGAAAAAATATATACTCTTTATATACTGTTTCATATTAAATTACACTTTTAACTAAAGTAAAAGTAGAACTCATAATGCTATTAAGTAGTTTCACAGTATGAAAGTTTTAGTATCAAATATGCAAATACAAAGTACTAAAAATACCTTTAGCAAAAGTAGTCATAATCCAGAATCATGTAAATGATATTGGATCATAATTATTGATTCATTAATGTGCACATGACTTTAGTGCTGCAGATTTTTAAGAACTTCATCCTTGCTGCATTTGTCATCATGCTTATGGTTTAGCAAAATAAGATTTGATTATTCTGCTCCTCTTTTGCACATTTTAGTATAACACAAACATCAGCAAAACACAAACTGCTCTTTCAGAAATGGGCACTAGATGTAAGTGGAAGTATGACCACTGGATGGCATCACAACACTTTGATTCATCTGAGCTTTGAAAACAAAGTATTTGAATCCTTTACTAAAATGAACTGCTTTAACTAATGCCCTGACTGCATTTAAGTTACAACTACAGGGACACTTCTGTAAAAATCATAAATCATTCCTGAGGAGGGGGGCCAACACCATTCACTGATGGATGCAGAGCTCCAGAGTGTTTGTGATCGAGCAAATATTTGATCTCAAAAATGTGTTAAAGCTGTTGCTTTTGTGTGGTTTCTGTTTTGTAAGACGTGGCTGTTGCAGTCCCTCATATTTCATCATGTCCTTTGTTCAGCTTTCTGTGACTGAGTGTACAAACTTCTGATGCACAATCCCAAAGTAATGGCATACCTGATTACTTGTTTACAGCACATTTTGTATTAAAAAGCCAGAGCCATTTTCAAGTCTGCTGCTAAAACAGCAAAACCATCTACTTTGGAAGTGACTCCACTAATCACTGCCGATTTTGGAATCTACTGTAAGTCTTTCAGGCTTTTCCCAGGCAGCAGGGTCACTTAAATACAACATGAAATCTGGCTACTGAATGACTGCATTGTTACTGAACTAATCAGCTGGTACTGGCTAAGTGCCGCAGTGTTAGCAATGTTTAAAGCCAACTCATACATATACAAAGGATCTGACAGGACTGCAGTCACGCTTACTTCTGAGGAGGAAGTTACACAGATTTACTTCAGTCTCACACTTCTGTCACCTCTGAGTTTGCATGAAAGCCAGGAAGATTTGTGTGCACCAAAGGTGCAGCTATTGTTGTCTCTGTGCGTGACTCACTTCACCACAATTGTGTTTATGTCGGAATCCAAGTGGATGGGAAGTGGAACACCAGTACGTCTTATTGAGATACTACCTCTGTGTCCTATGATATTTCCTGTGATAACATGGTATAACAACTATTCCCATTGTGTCACAGCACAAGTCAGAAGGCAGACATGATAACTAAAAAGGTTTCATGTGCACATTCAAAGACAACCTTGAACACACCATAGCTCCCTCTGTATGACAGTCGCTCAGTTAATTCCACCTGCACACTGCAAACAAAGCAGAAATGTACCAAAATAAAATGAATGCAGTCTATGAAGGTCATTTAGACATTGTTTGAGAGTACTAGGAATATAACTGTTGGAGGTCATACTTTATTATTAGCAATACCAAGAAGCTTGTTAATGCAGTTCTTTTTAACATGCACTTTTTTGTTGTTGTTGTGCGACCACAAGGACCAACTGTCAGTGCCAATCAAGTGTGCAGAATGCAATTTAATGACTATAAAATTTTATTTTTTAAACAGTGTTTTAGAATTCAGTTTAATTTTATTTATACAGCACCAAGCACAACAACTGTCGCCTCGAGGTGCTTCCATACGAAAATGAAAACAATATCAATGTTACATCATTGCATTCTATAATCAACCAACACCTGATGTCCACCACAAGGGACAGAAGATATGTACACTGGAAAACTGATTTGTTCAATAAATTTGACAGAACTGTCGTATCTTAAAATATGTGAAAAATCAATAAAATCACAAAAACAAACCGTGAATAAACACGATTTTTCTATGTTTTCACAGGAAATCCATTATTTTTCCACACCAAAGGTGTGATTAAAGATAAAAATGTTAAATTTTAGCTTATTGATGTAAATACATATCAGACATCTGATGCACTCATGCCCACCCTAATTCATATCCATGAAAATCGCATTGCTTTTCTCAGTGAGAAGATAAATGGACTAGTTCTTATATAGTGCTTTTCTACTCTGACTGAGCACTCACAGTGCTTATACAGCACGTTTTCATTTACCCATTCATACAAGCACTTCCATCTGTATCTAAGCTAAGTGCTTTTACTGTCTAACATTCACACACATTCATACTCCAATGCTTGCGTCGGAGAGCAACTTGGGGTTCAGTGTCTTGCCCAAGGATACTTTGGCCACAGAGAAGCCCAGACCTCTCACTCCCCAGCTAGCTCCTCCAGTTTATCTGGGGAGCACTGAGGCATTCCCAAGCCTGCCATGAGATATAATCTGTTCAATGTGTCCTGGGTCTGCCCCGGGGCCTCCTCCCGGCCCAGGAAGCATCATAATCAGATGCCTCACAACCGCACACCTCACCCTGTCTTTAACAAAAAGGCCAGCTACCCATCAGAGGAAGCTCATTTCTGCCCCTCTGTGCCAAAAGTCACTGGAAAAACTGTTAAATTTGTCTCTAGAGACTTTTCGATCTGAAAAGTCGGTAAATCTTGCAACAAAATTATTAAGTTGGCAACACTGTTCTTTCAATTACCATCCAAAGCTTGTGACCAAACACTGTTAAAGTAAATTCCCATCAAATTACGGACACATTTCTGCAGCTTGCAAGGGAAAAAAAAGGAAACTTCCTGTTGAATTCACAGAAATAGTCTGTCTGTCATTTTTCTGCTCCCATCTCCCCTTTTAACTTTTTTTTTTTTTTTTACAGAACGGAACTTTTCCTTTTCCTAATTAAAATTTTTTTGGCACGCCAGCTGCCGAAATATTTTCGTGATTTCATGACACCAACAATTTCAGCTTTTTTTTTTTTTAAAGGTATTTTCCTCTGAAATGTCCAAAGAAAAACGTTCAGAAAGCTGGAGAACTATTGCTCAAGAACCCTTTAAAAATAATAATAAATAAACAAGTCCTCCCCTCCCTGGAAATGAGGGGTGGCTTTAGACTTTTTGCACAGCCCTGTAAATGCATGTACTCATGAGGCTGCTGATTTGTGTCCAAGAATTGAATCTTTCCATATCCTAACACTGCTTTTAGTGGCATTATCTGGTGTGGATGTGCAGATGTTTGGGCCTCAGTTTTGGTCAGTATCATTGTGTTACTTAGCACTGATTAATGTGTGTCTTTGTTTTACATTTGTACAATTTATGAATGGGTATTATACTATTTAAATGTCTCGGAATTTGAGGAAGTTTCTAGATTCAAAGTAAGTTTTAGATCGCACACAAAAAACTTCTTGACTACTCTGTCTGGTCTGTTGACGAGTTAGTGAAGAACCTTCATGTTAAAGAGCTAACCAGGGATGTACATGTGTTCATATCAGAGACAAACACACACAAACAGTTTCATCTGTAGATCGTACACTTGTTCTACCATGA
>JAMQGT020010597.1:0-17100 GCA_024447675.2 Pterophyllum scalare
AGTTGTCTTTAGTAGTCCCTTTGGGGACTAATAAAAGCATTCATTCATTCATTCATTCATTCACTGCTTAGTTGTTGATAGCAAGAAAGAAAGAAAGAAAGAAAGAAAGAAAGAAAGAAAGAAAGAAAGAAAGAAAGAAAGAAAGAAAGAAAGAAAGAAAGAAAGAAAGAAAGAAAGAAAGAAAATGAAAGTGACTCACCTCTCTGTTCACTTGTTGCTGCCTCAAACCCAAGTTGGTTGAATGGTGTTCTGAACAAACAGACAAGGGTAGGTCAGACCAACACAGGGCAACAGAGCCAACCCCCCCCCCCAACCAATTTTTCACTGTCCAAATGTTTAGGATCTAATTGAATCTGTTTGAACCAATCAGCTGCATGTTATCTATTCAAACTCTTAACACACGACAGACGTGAAACTAAGAAGCCACAGAGAACGTTGTGCTGCCTGTAACATTGGTCAGCATGAGTGGTTTGATGGTAGGTCAGTGATAGTCTGTGAAAGCATATCCACGGAGGGATGCACAAACCTCTACAGGCTAGGAAGTGGCACCCTGATGCTGCCAGGTTGTACCTCAGACTGTCCAGGAGCTCAGTGATACACTGGTCCAGATCTGGGTGGATATCCCCTATTTCAGCAAAACAGGCTAGACCATATTCTTTTAAAAAAATAATGGATTTCAGTTTTCAAAAGCAGTGCAAATAATCTACAAACATGTTATGATATTTAAGTTTTTTCCCATTTTTCAGAATGACCCTCATGGGAGAGATTATCAAAGCTGCTCTTGTTCTGGGTGCTCCCTTAGGGGTTGCCACAGCAGATCATCTGCCTCCATCCCTCCCTATCCCTAGTATCCTTCTGAATTTGGTGATGTGCCTTATCACACAGAGGTGCGATGAGCTGCCTGAGGAAATTTGCCAGTTCATAGAATGTAAGAAAGAAATTTTCATGGGTTGCGGGGAAATGAAGGTCCCAACTGCTGGAGCAACAATTAAAGGTTTGAAGTTTTTATTTGCACAAATCCAAAGGTTGGTTTGCTAAGGAATGTCTGGGTTTAGGCAGGGGGAACTGCATGGGGCTCACTTCCAGCACTCCGTCAGCCAGACGATGCTCTCATTTTCACTCTTTATTCCTCGTTCACTGGTAAACGGAATCGAGCTTGGCTCTGGTAGGGGCAACAATCCAGCGAGGATTGAAGATTTTACATGGCTTAAATACCTGTCTGGTGAGTGTTCATGAAGAACAGGTAAGTGATTAGTGATTGCCATCAGGTTTGCAGATCACTACCAGAAGAGGCTGGTCAGAGGGTGGGATAATCATCGAGCCTGCCCAGAAAATAACACACCCATACAAACAAAAATAACAATGCCAGCCCGGAGAGAGCAGGGACCATGACAGAAATGCAATAAGAGAGGAAACTAAATAGCTAAAGTAATTTACAAATTTTCATCATCTTGAAATGTTCACCTTTTCCCTGATATTATTTTTGAAGAAAAATATTATTTCAGACAGAGAGCTACTGCAGACCTGTGATAACGGTAGCTGGAACTTTTGGAGTTTGTTTTTTTTCACGTCTGTGTGTGTGTGTGTGCGTGCGTGCGCGCGCGCGCATCTATCTAACATGTCTATGTCTTAACTATAAAACTATGGAAGTTGGACAATTTGTAGGTCTGTAGGTCAGCTATGTGGATACATATCTAATTTGTAGTATAGTTCAACTGTATACTTTGTCTTTGAATTATTACTTTTGTTTTTAGTTGTACTTTGGTTTTATTTAGCATAAAAACTACCAGGTTTGTTTTTTTAAAAAAAAATCATTGCTTGGGTTAAAACAGACCGTTTCAGTTTGAAAAGGCAAACTCCTTCCAACTGCAATAAATTTCTCAATTTGCTAGGTTTATGATGAGTCATACACCAGGTGATATTAACCCTTTAAAAAAAAATCAACCACTGGCAATCAACTTCTGAAAAAGTGGATTGCAGTTATCAGCCAAAGAGTAAAAAGTTTACTCTGTTTAAGAAATATAATATGAAGTAGAATATCATGAGGTCTCTATAGCCCAATAGGAATGTTTTTGTTTGGATATATTAGGGCCAACATTTTCCCATTCTCGTCAGATGTAGTACAGATTAAATACTGTATAAAAATATTAAAAATTGGATAAATTTGGGGGTATGCGCCAAAATTATAAACTATTAACAAGAACTACAGATTAGGCTTTTCTTGTCACCAGGACACTTACAGTATGTGGGGCTCTACAAAGATTCAGTGCAGAAGTCTAAATCAGGCCTTATCCAGCCTGTAATGAATGATATGTGTGTGTATAGAGCAGTGCTGTTCTTACCTTCTTCTGTGGATTTAAGTCCATTTCCTGTGGTCTCCACCTGGTTTGGCTGGAGACCAAGGGCTCTTGATCAGACCTGGTAGTTTCCCCTCACAGAGATCCATAGAGAGTGGTGGCTGGTTGACAGCTGCCCATGTGTACAGTTGGTCATGCTGGGTAAAACATTTTTTTTAAAATAGGTTTCATTTGCACTGATCCTAATTTTAACCACCACAAATAAATCCCCATATTTTGCAAATGACAATTATAAACAGGAACTTATTTTTAGACTTGTTCAAATCAAATCTTGGGTATAAAATACAGGTAACCTTTCCCTTACAACTTGGAAATCAGAAAATTAGCTTTCCTTTTCCTGTCCATGAGTAGGTTGTGTTTGGAACACATTTGCACCTTTGTGCATCATGCCTCCTGTTTGATCTTAAAAGATCTTTGCTTTGTCACATTAAAACCAGAATCAGTACTGATCCACAGTATAAGGACAATAGTAAGTCAAGCTTAAACTTACAACTACACTAAATTATCATTTGCTGACTGAACACAGTGGAAGGGTTTTCTTATAAATTACAAATTTTACATATGCTTAAATACCATTTTATTCTAGTTAAAATTTGCATCAGTGGCCATTAAGAGTTTCACAATTTATACATTTTCATGCCAAAAGTCCACATGGATTGCAAGGTGGTGGCAAAGGAGGAATGTAGCTAGATCTGCATGAAGTCTTGTGATAGCCTAAACTAATGCCATTAGCATGACCATAACAATGATTGGAACTGACTGATGCCCACAGGCTCTGCCACTTATGTGCAAATGCTGACTTGTGAAGAATGGCATATGCTGACCACTCTACAAAGGTACAATGAAAATGACTACATTCCTGTCATTCATATTCAATGATGGAGTTACCCATATGCTTTTGCATCTCATATAATGACTATTAAAATAACTCTCTAGTAATACAGGAATGAAAGGGTGTAATGTAAAACTACATACATCAAACTTGACTGATGCAGTGGGAGTGATGTGGGCTGTGCTGCCCCCCAATTGCTCTTTGAAGCAGTCGGTGAATGGCAGCAGGAGACCCATGGCTAAGATCCTGGGAACAGAGCCTCTCAGCCTCCTCTCTGGCTCCTCCTGCTGCTGTTGCAAGAACAGCTTATCCAGAAGAGTTTGACCTGAACATCAGGGAGAAAGGAGAGGCACAGACTTTGTTGAGGCAGTAAAATGGCACAATGATTAGCATCAGGCCTGGATGTGCACTGGCTACCTACTCCTTCTAATACTTAGGATAAGCTAAATACAGAGAATAACTTTTCCTATCAAGAATATCAGTCAAGGATATTTTAGCTGGGAACCAGAAGTGCTCACTGAATAATTTAATCTACTTCATTTAATAAAACAATTTGCTGAAATTTCAGATGTTTTTGATATAAATAAACACATATCAGTCTAAAGCAATTTTGATAGTGCTGGTGAGGTCAGCAGCCATCGTACCTGCTCCGACACTCCGCCCCTCAGCCTCAACACTGGACTCCCCCAGGGAAGTGTGCTCAACCCTCTGCTGTACTCACTGTACACCCACAGCTGCAAGGCCACATCAGAGTCCAATGTCATCATTAAATTTGCTGACAGCACGGCTGGGACTAATTCTCCCACAATGAAGAGACAGCTTACAGGAGGGAGGTCTCCCGCCTGGAGAAGTGGTGCCAGGAGAACCACCTTCTGCTCAATGGCAGCAGAAAAGAGCTCATTGTGGAATTCAGCAGGAAGCAGCAGTGGGACTACCATCCACTTCTCATCAGTGGTGCTGAGGTGGAAGGTGTGGACAAGTACCTAGGAGTGACCATCTCACAGGACCTATCCTGGACTCATCACATTAAGAACACTGTGAAGAAGGTCAGACAGTGTCTCTACCTCCACGGGTGGCTGAGAGACTTCAAGCTCCCACTCAGGGTGCTCAGGAACTTTTTACACCTGCATTATCAAAAGCGTCGTGCTTGGGAGCATCACCACCTGGATGGGAAATTGCACTAAACAGGACTTCATGGTGCTTAAAAGGGTGGTTTGGTCAGCTGAGCGGACCATCAGAATCACCCTCCCCAACTTGCAGGACATTTACACCAAGCAGTGCAGGTTCAGGGCTATGAAGATCCTAAAACAGCACAACCACCCTGGACATTCTCTTCTCCCTGTTCTCATCAAGCTGACGTTACCACTGCCTGAGGACTAAGCTTGAAAGGCTGAAGAAGAGTTTTTATCCACAAGCCATTCATCTCCTCAACTCTGAGCCCTAAAATGCACTATTATGCACAATGTACCAAATTATTCTATTCTGTATGGTGTGAAGTACTTTTTTATTCTTCTTATACTACTACTTCTACTTATTATTGAATGCAGGTAAAAAATACATTTCACTGTGCATTGTACTGTGTATAACTGTGCATGTGACAAATAAACCTTATCTTAGCTTATCTTATCTATCATATCTTAAAGTCACCGGAATTTGAATCGAGAGACTGGGTAGACACTGTGTATACAACCTCTGGCAAGAATCACCATTATTATAAGATGTTGATTCATATTTTCTACTTTGGGGCAAATAACTCCATCCATCCATTTTCTTCTGCTTACCTGGGGCTGGGTCGTGGGGGCAGCAGTATAAGCAGAGAAACCCAGACTTACCTCTCTCCAACCATCTCCACCAGCTCATTCAGAGGGACCCCAAGGGGTTCCCAGGCCAGCCAGAGATATAATATCTGCAGCGTGTTGTGGGTCTGCTGCATGGCCTCGTCCCGATAGGACTTGGCCAGAACATCTCACCTAAGAGGTGCCAGGAAGCATCCCAGGACAGATGCCTGAGCCACCTCAACTGGCTCCTCTTGATGTGGAGGAGCTGTGGCTCTACTCTGAAACCCTCTTGATTGACTGCACTCTTCACCCTATCTCTAAAGGATAGGTCAGTCACCCCTCAGGGAAAGCTAATTTCGGCTGCCTGTATCTGCAAGCTTGTTCTTTTTACACAAAGCTCCTGACCATAGGACCCAATTTAGCTATAGGGATGTAGATAGACCGGTAAATTGACATTATGCTCAGCTCCCCTCTTCACCATGACAGATTGGTGGACAGCCATTTTCAGGTCTCTCCAGAGATGCTCAATTGGGTTTAGCTGCACCTCCACCTGGGGCATGAACTTGTCCCTGAGCAAGAGAGGGCACTCCACTCTTTTCTGGCTGAGAACCATAGCCTCAAACTTAGAGCTACTGATTGTCGTGCCAGCCGCTTCACATTTGGCTGTGAACCATTTCACTGCAAGCTGGAGGCCACTACCTGATGAAGGCAACAGGACCATATCATCCACAAAGAGCAGAGACGAGATTCTGAGGCCTGCAAGGCAGAAGCCTTCTGTCACATGACTACGCCTAGAAATTTTGCCCATATAAATTATGAACAGAATCGGTGGCAAAGGGCAGCCCTGGCAAAGTTCAAGAAATGAGTCAGACTTGTTGCAGGCTATACAGACCAAACCTTCGCTGTGGTTGTACAGGGACTGAATGGCCCACAACAATGGGCCAGACACCCCATACTTCCGCAGGACCTCCCACAGGATACACAAGGGACATGATGAAATGGCCTTCCAAGTCCACAAAGCACACATAGACTGGATGGGGACCGCCACCCTGGTCTCCCAATCCAGTGGCACTGCCCTAGATCTCCACGGGATGTTGCAGAGTCCTAAACAGAAGCCCCCGGTACACCACCAACCTGTTTATGTCTCTGACCATTTTTCTCCACTCTGCAACACACCTGCCAAGGAAGTAACTCTGGTTATTGGTGACTCTGTTTTGAGAAACGAGAAGTTAGTGACACTCAGCGACCATAGTCAAGTGTCTTCCAGGGGCCAGAACAGGCAACAGTCAAGGAAACTGTAGACTTGGTAAGGTCGTTATTCACGTTCAGTAATGACCCGGTTACGCCAATCGGAGGACACTAAAATTAATATTGAATCAGTGTGTAACTTTGCAAAAACAATGGCGGACTCTGTAGTTTTCTCTGGGCCCTTCCCCAATTGCACCAGGAGCAGCATGTTTGGCCACATGTTCTCCTTGATTTGCTAGCTGTCTGAGTGGTGTCCAAAAACCAACGTGGGCTTCATAGATAATTGGGAAAGTTTCTGGGGAAAATCTGGTCTTCTTAGGAGAGACAGCATCAATCCCACTTTGCATGGAGCAGCTATCAACATATTGATTTATTCTGCCTTACAGAAACCTGGTTACAGCAAGATGAATATGTTAGCTTAAATGAATCAACACCCGAATCACACTAACTGTCAGAATGCTCAAGGCACAGGTCAAGGAGCAGGAATGGTAAATGGACTAGTTCTTATATGGTGCTTTTCTGCTCTGTCTGAGCACTCAAAGCGCTTATACAACATGTTTACATTTACCCATTCATACAAGCACTTCCATGAGCAACTAAGGTAAGTGCTTTTATTGTCTAACATTCACACTCCAACATCAGAGAGCAACTTGGAGTTCAGTATCTTGCCCAAGGATACTTTGGCATGCAGCCCAGAGCAGCCAGGAATTAAACCACTGACCCTCCGATCAGTAGGTGACCTGCTCTACCTGCCCTACCTCCTGAACTACAGCCACCCTTTAAAAAACAACATGCTTCATTCATAGTAATCTTGGCCTGACATATGGCATAGAAACTGAAGACTTAACAGTATTCCCTGAAAGCCCCCTCCTGTCTGATCATTTCTTAGTAACATTTACATTTACTCTAATGGATTACACAGTAGTGGGGAATGAGTTTTATTACAGTAGAAGTCTTTCTGAAAGTGCTATAACTAAGTTTAAGGAAATAGTTCCTTCATTATTATGCTCTTCAGTGCCATGTGCCAGTACAGTGCAGAGCAACTTCTTAAACTCTGCTCCCAGTGAGGTAAATTATCTCATCAATAGTTTTACATCCTCACTGCATACGACTCTGGATACTGTGGCTCTTCTGAAAAGGAAAGCCTCAAATCAAAAGTGCCAGACTCCGTGGTATAATTCACGAATGCGCAGCTTAAAGCAGATAACCCGTAAGCTGGAGAGAGTTCATTTAGCCTGGAAAAAGATTTTGTTGCTCTATAAAAAAGCCCTCCATAAAGCTAGGACATCTTACTATTCATCACTAATTGAAGAAAATAAGAACAACCCCAGATACTTGCTCCGAGTGTGGGAGTGGCCACGGACAGGCCTGCTCCGACCCCCGTTCCTGTCCCATGGGTGAGGACAGCCAGGCCTGAGCCTCCACCCCATTCTTCAGTGCCTTCAGCGCCATCTGCAGCAGCACCTCTGCCTCAGTGCCTCTGCCTCAGCAAGTGTCTTCAGCACCATCTGCAGCAGCGCCTCTGCCTCAGCAAGTGTCTTCAGCACCATCTGCAGCAGCGCCTCCACTAGAGCCACCACTAGAGCCTCAGTCAGCTGCAGCAGCTCCTCAGTCTGCACTTCCATCCATACCTGCTGCAGCAGCCTCCATGCCTCCATGCATGCCTGCTGCAGCAGCCTCCAAGCCTCCATCCATGCCTGCCGTAGCAGCCTCCAAACCTCCATCAACACCTGCTGCAGCAGCCTCCTTACCAATAGCTTCTCAATAGGTACAAAACACTGAAGGAAGTTCACACAATGCTGTCAAAGTAAGGTCCCATGGGACCAACAACGGTCTTTTGACCCAGCATATATGGACAACATTGGGGGTTGCTAAGGGCCCTCATGAAAACACTTTTTTCCATTTGTCCCCCCAATCTCCATAAGGTCAAGGCAAGTGGCCTGCTGGTTAGTGAGACCTGCATATCTAAATGATGAGGTACAGGCAACACATCACATTGCGGATCAGGTGGACCAGGAACACGGTTAACAAGTGACAGTGCAGAGTTAGTCAACCTCTGACACTGACCGCATGACACTGAGAATTTATGCTCCACATGTGACTGTTTATTATGCCTGGCATATTTTTTCAGTCCGAGAGCGACAACTCATTGCTTTTTTTTTCAAGCCAAGCTCTTTTTTTATAGAGTGTGCCTGCTGCCTATGTTTTAATTTCTGACAACAAGGTGGTCAGATTTGTGGCAAAAGAAGCATAGTTTTTTTTTAATCTCAGGCCTTAAACTAACAGCACTCTTAGCCATTGCAACAGAGGCATTGCTGACCCTGTAAGATGTATTATGAGTCATATTCTGCCGCATCACTATGTTCATCTTTTGGATGAAGAGTTCAGTTTGCCTTTAGTCTTTATCGGAAATGGAAGTTACGGCTGAGGGCAAAGATACTGCACTGTTTCTTCTCATTCACCTTATTTACTTGTTTATACTTCACTCTGTATTTAATCATTATTATTAATCTCTGGCTCTCTTCCACAGCATGTCTTTTGTCCTGTCTCTCTCCCCTCAGCCCCAACCGGTCGCAGCAGATGACTGCCCCTCCCTGAGCCTGGTTCTGCTGGAGGTTTCTTCCTGTAAAAAGGGAGTTTTTCCTTCCCACCATCGCCAAGTGCTTGCTCAGAGGGGGTCGTTTTGACTGTTGGATTTTCTCTGTGTTATTGTAGGGTCTTTACCCACAATAACAAGAGCCTTGAGGTGACTGTTTGTTGTGATTTTGTGCTATATAAATAAAATTGAATTGAATTGAATTGAATTGAACTGAACTGAATTGAATTGAATTGAATTGAATTGAAAGATGAAAACCTCTGTGCACTATGTGCCTCCGCATCCACTGACTCCACTCTGTCATTTAGTATGTTCCCGTTATTCCAAATTGCTTTCACTTTGTTATAATACCAGTAACAGTTGACTGTGGAATATTTAGTAGGTAGGAAATTTCGTGACTGGACTTGCTACATGGTATCCCAATATATAGCAGCCCATTCTTTCACAGATGTGTGTAAAAGCAGTCTGCATGCCTTGGTGCTTGATTTTATATACCAGTGGCCATGGAAATGATTGGAACACCTGAATTCAGTGATTTGGATAGGTGAGTGAATACTTTTGGCAATATAGTGGCTACAGTGACCTATTGAGGCTCCATGGTTGTTTTTTTGCCAGTCAGGGAATTGCCAGTCAGGGAATTGGCAAACCAGTTATGGGATTTATTTGGCCCAAATAGTCACTGGAAAATTCATTGTGATTAGCCTGTCAGATTTGGTCCAAGTTTAACCCCTATATGTAATCCGTTTTGGACCCCAGATACAGTACTCAATTAAATTGAAACTGACTTACAAAAGCTTTACTGATCCATGATTGATACTCACCCGTAAAGACATCCTGAAAACCACAAGCAGATACTTGTCCACATGAAAATCTTCTGGTTGTGCAGATTGGCTGGCTTCCTCCTCCTCTGTAGCTCACCAAATATTCTCCTGAGCCCACTGAGCCCCCTCCATCCTCCTCTCTGCTCCGCAACCTCCTGTCAAGCTCTTCCGTCCAGTCAGCTGAGCGACTCAATGGGCTAGCAAGACTTCTAGAACGTTTTCTGTGCACCTGCCGACCCTCAGCCAATGTCCTGTAATATTTATGCTCCTGGTTAGTTTTGCTTTGAAAATGCATCACTCTTAATGTGTTGAAAAACAGTTTACCTTATCCACAGTATGCTTTCTGATTACTTTAATTTCAGGTATGAACACTCATTTTGATAGCCCAAAGCTTTTCCTTTAGAAAACCAGCAGAGCATTCATGCTCCCCCTGAAGTATCAACCCAACTATACTGCACTGACAAGCATATTTACAGCTTGGTACGAAAAAACTTTTTAGCCTCTGGGAGGTTGACAGATTGATTGGGTCAGTGGCTGCAGAGATGTGAGTGCTGCGCTAGTCTGTTGTAGTGTCAGAGCCCAGTGTAAAAGCGAAGCTGTCGAATTTACTGGTCTATCTACATCCCTATGGCTAAATGGGGTCCTATGGTCAGGAGCTTTGTGTAGAAAAAACAAGCTTGCAAATACAAGCAGTCGAAATGAGCTTCCCTGAAGGGTGGCTGACCTTTCCCTTAGAGAGGGGTGAAGAGTGCAGTCAATCAGGAGGGGCTCAGAGTTGAGCCACAGCTCCTCCACATCAAGAGGAGCCAGTTGAGGTGATTCGGGCATCTGACTAGGATGCCTCCTGGATTCCTCTTGGGTGAATTGTTCTGGGCATGTCCTGCCAGGAGGCACTTTGAGTGCTCAAGTGGCGTAGAAAAGCGCTATATAAGGCCATGGGGATTAAAGTATTAGATTACTGTCCAAGAAAATCTAAAACTGCATGATGCTTTATTTCATTATTTATTTTTCATTATTATATTTAAAAAAGGCAATTGAAGACTAGTAAAATGGTATGAGAAAGTGAAAACAATTGCACAAGTCACCATCAAGTGTGGGATTTACCAAGGAGATGCTCTGTCCCCACTGTAGAGGCCTGAACCCCTTCAGCCAGACAAGACTGGCTATGGCTATGACTACAAAATGGAGCAAACATCAGCCACCTCCTCTACATGGATGACATCAAGCTGTATCTGGAGTGAACAAGACATCAATTCACTGATCCACACCACTGAGATCTGCAGCAATGTTATCAGAATGCCATTCAGACTGGGGAAGCATAGCCAGATGGTAACAAATATAGGGAAGGTAGTCTGAACTGAGGAGATTACACTACTACTCTAGAGATAGAAGCCACTGATGCCAAGACAAGAAAGCTCCTTATCGTGCATGTAGGGTTTCACCCCAAATCCAGCATCCCGAGACTGTCAGAATATTATCCTGGATGAAACAACAAAGATCCATGAGTACATCAGGAAGATGGCACAACTTAGCATGTGCTTAGTGAACACCTCAGGCAGCAGAAACCCGAGAATGAAGAGGAGCGAGAATAGGATCCATCAAGGAATGACAGGCCTCTGCATGGTATGTACCACTGTCAGATTGAAGAAGTGGCTGATATCAAAAATCTTACCAATAGCTGGACAAAGCAAGGCTGAAAGATAGCACAGAGGCACTAACCATGGCAGCACAGAAGCTGTGCAGAGATGCCCCAGAGACAATCCAGTGCACAACAGCAAGGTGCGAGATGCTAGGGCAGGGCAGGAAGGTGAAGGTAACAGTGGTAATCAGAACACTCAGTGACCCCAAACTGGGAGAGTGGCTCCAGCAGATTCCAGGAATGACAACTGTGATCTTTAGTCAATATGAGCACACAGTATCATTTTAGTCTGTATTTTTTGAAGCCTTATTTTGATATTTATTTAACTAATTTTTTAAAAGTTCAAGTTAATTCATATAGCAACAGTACTTTACAATACTAGAGATAAAACCCCAAAAAACAGATTATTCTCTAAAATTAATTTCAGTCATCTGACTTCATAGATAAATATAACTATATATCATGTCCATGGTTAAACTTGAATGATTCGATCAAGGTGAACACTAAATTATTACCCAACCATGTGATACAGGTATTGCTTAACTTCCTGCTTGAACATATTGTGCTTACTATACTTGTGTATGCATAGTTTTTCTCTGCAATTAGTAAATATTCGAAATATTATAGATGTATTTACTTTTTCAAATTGAAAGTATCTTTCAACTGCAGTCTCAGGGCTCCTCCACACGTTAAGCATGTAAACCACCACATTATGAAGCCACCTATACTATGAATATGGAGAGCTTGTTTTTTCCCAATGAAATCTAACTAAAATATTTATTTACAACCTGGCTGGTTATCTGATTGCTTATGGTTCTTGTCAGACTTTGTTGTAGTGCTGTTACCATGTTTCCAGCCCTAAGTAGGGCATTTTGTGAAGTAATGCAGTAATTTACTATATGCCAGCAATTTGATGTCAAAAATATAAGACAATTTGGCCCTTTAAGTAACTTTTTTGACATTGGATTGATCCGCCCACCACTAATTTTAACAAACTGTGTTGTATCTGATTATTACAGAATACAAAACAACCAAAAATCTTTCTAGCCATTCTGTTGACATATGAGCAACCAGTGTAATTAGCCTACGCATTCAGTATGTTTTGGAGTTAGTTTATTGCTAATTAGTGCAGGCAAATGATCTTTCTGTCATATTTCAGATGATCTCAGTGTGACTACAAATGTACTTGGTCAGCAGTTTGCAAACATTTGCATGCCTGTTTGCTTGATTACTACTCCAATAGTCAGTCAAATGGCTACACTGCAGATACAAGAGTTATGTTACACTGAACCTTAGAATAGAGAAAATTGTGCTGTCAGAGAATATGAATGTGGTATGATTGATGGTAGCAAACAGGTTGATTTGTGTGTTTTTTTTTAAAGCAGATCTCCTGGATTTTCACCACAACTTGCAACTTCAGTGTGCAGTTGACATATCTGCAGAAATCATGTGATACAGTCATGTCAATCTGGAGCTGAACCTCAAAGGAAATCTTCCAGCATTGTTTAACAGCAAAGTAAGGCCCCATACAATATTAGTTTGGTGTTCCTAATAAAGGATTAAACATCATATTTCATTCAGATACAATGTGGCTTTCTTAATGAAATCCTATGCATAACTCTCCAGAATAATTGGTAAATGGACTAGTTCTTATATAGTGCTTTTCTACTCTAACTGACCACTCAAGGCACTTATACAACATGTTTTAGGGCATAAGGAATGAAAAAAGTAGCTGGTACTGTTTGACACATTTACATTACATTGTGTATAAAAAGTGACTACACTTTTACCTGTACAGGTAAATTTATGCAAATTCATGCTGTATCACACAGCAGGACAGTCTGTCTTAACCCATGTAGGGTTAGGATTTGAGTTGGATTTTATTCTAGCTATATTAGATGATTCATTTTAAAAAATGATCCAAAAAATACCAACACTGCAACCATGGTAGAGAGGTCCAGTTCAGTGAGAAGAATAACCTCAGGTGAGATTTAGTTAGTTTGGTCAAATTTGTAATCACATCCAGTTTGAGGATGCATTGCTGCATATGTTTCTTGAGACTGGGATGTCTTCATGACTGTGTCTCAAGTGTTTGTATTGGGTAAAGTATTTGTACCTTTCTGAACTTCTTAAATCTCACAATCTGGAAAATACCACCCATATCATATTAACAAAGCCACTGTGGAACTGAAACTAAAGTGAACAGAAAAAAAATAATTAAAAAATAACTAATGAAAATTTATAAACTATAATATCTCTGATCTGGTGGTTTGCTTACAGCCTGGCTGATCTCTCACTGTTCTGCCTTTTACTACTTCAGATTTTCTTTAATAACATTGCTGTGTGCCAGGATTGCGGCAATCAATTTGGTAAGTACCATTATAATGAATGGTCTTTATACCTGCAATGCATAAATGCAATAGACTGAAGTTATGCTTGAAAATATGAGAAATGATGAAAACATTAGAAAATAGAAAAGAAAATTTAGTCTGTCTTAACCCATGTAGGAATTAGAATTTCAGTTGGATTTTATTTAAGCTACAATCTGAATCGGCAAATTTTGTTAAACTAGACGCTATCTTTCAAATTAGGTCTCATACAATTATTTTGACATTACAATGTTATAAAATTCTAAAAATAATATTAACCATGCAGCAAAACCACAGGTACCTGTGGAAGTGATGGTGAGCTCTACGTGGGGAGAGGGGGCTGTGAGATGGGGAGTGTCCTGGGGAACTGAGTTGTCTTGTAGTGGTTTTGATGTAGGATGGGAAGATGGGTGGGAAGGGTTTCACCACAGGACTAGAGGAGGTGGAGGGGTGGATGGACTTGAAGAGTCTTTTAGCCAATGTGGGGCTCTCCTGAGGAGGCATTGGGCTGAAGCAGATGCTGCTCCTCCTGAGCTGCTGGTTGGAGAGGGAAGCCTTGGTGCCAGCAGAGTGGGTGGGTTCTGAGCCAGCACTCAGACAGTCATCGAGAGATTCAGCACTGGTACCCGAGCCCAAGTGAACCTCACCTTCTTCAAACACAGTCCTTGAACTCAGCCCCTCTGTGGTTTCAGGACTTTTATGGTTGCTTTCCAATGGAGGACTGAGATTAGCATCCATTTCAAGCTCCCTGTCCTCCTCCTGCTGGGTTTCTCCTCCTGACTCCTCCCCTGGGATTTTCTCAGCACTATCAAATGTGAGACTGTGGAAGCTGTTACCAACAGTCGTCATGGTGACCAGACAAGGCTGCTGCCCCCTCTTCAGCAGTTATGGAAATGTCTGTATGAGGGGGCTGCTGGAGCAAAGCATGCTGGTCTTTCGTGCCTGTGGCAACACAAAGAGCAGCTTCTCTTTCCCCCTGTCCCTTGAGCTCCACACACACGTCTTCATTCTTCTCATGCACCTCTGTGAAGACGGAGTGGTGCAGTGTGAGAGGTGGCTCATTTTGCTTCACAGAGCCAGTAATAGTAGCTGCCTCTAGGAATGTCAAGGCATCAGACCCTAGCTCTAATTCTGGGGTTAAGTCAAGCACCTTAGGAGGAGTTAATTTAACTACCCCGTTACCCTGTTTCCTCCTTCCCTCTCCTCCTCCCCAGATCAGATCCCCTCCCCCCCTCCTTGTGTTTCCATAATTGAGTTAACTCCCCCATGCTGCTGGTGCTGGAGCCTTATAGCGAGCTGGATGTCCGCAAGCAAATCCTCATGGTCAGCTGCTGAGTGGAAACTGTAGATGTCTGTGTCCGACCCCGAGCTCCCTCCCTTCTGCCCTCCATCTTCTGCGGGAGAGGTTGCTGTTGAAGCTTTCTGCTGCATCTGCTCGTGTTCATCTCTGTCCTCTTTTCTCCTGCTTCTTTCTCTTCTCAGGAAAAGTGCTCTCAGTGTCTGACTGGCCCAGCTCATCTGCAGACAGATCAGGTGTTTTTGTGCGATCCAGCTCATCATGCTGAAATGCTAAAATGTCCTCCTTTGAGCCTGTCACTGATGAACACACGTCTCCTTTTCCTTTAAGGTTGCCCTTTCGCTTCCGGATGGAGAAAACAGAAGACTTGGCACTCGGATTTATTTTTATTTTTACCTAGTCCTGTGCCGTGTGTCACCCCCCTTCCTCCTCCTCCAAAGCCTGTTCCTTTACCTCCATGCTTACCGTGGAGTTTCTTTCCTCCCTTTTTGTTATGTCCCCTCCTCCCTCTCTACATCCTTCATCTAGTGATGGGTAGCTTCCATTGCTTGACGCTGCAGTTTTCTTTTGCTTTGCCTCCTGGTTACCCATGTTGATGGAGAAAGAGCTGAGATGCCTCTCCTCTCAGGTCATGCCTGAAATAGCGTCTCCTGTATAGGAGTGTTTAAATGCCTGTGCTTGGGAAGGGTAGATGTTTCTTGACCCAATTTGTGGATGCACGTTTGGTGCTGCTGCTACTGCTGCTGATGGTGATGGTTCTTTTAAGCTCCCTTGTATGACGATCTTCCCCGTTGTTTTCCTGTGACGAAAGCTGGTGTGGCAGTAATGTTGACGCTGATGCAGAGACATATGGCTCCCTCTTCTTCCACCCCTTTCTCACTCTCTCTTACCCTCCCCCTCATCATCTCTATCTGGTGAAAGGAGTGACGCAGGCACTGTGTGCTCAATAGAGCTCTGACTGTGAGGTAGACTTGGTGAAATGGAGAAACGGAGATGCATGCACAAATCTTTCAGGACCTGAGAGGAAAAAAGATACGTCTGGCACTATGGTGCAGCTGGGAAGGTGGGGATCCCATGTAAGGGGTGGAAATGAAGCTGTACACCCTCTGTTTGTCTGGGTTTTCTCTTAGTGTTTGTCACTGTGGCTAATCACAGTTCCTCACTACATTTCCCATGATCCTGAGACTTTTGCCTGACTACATTACATAAAATGCTACATTTGCTGTGCTTGTGGAGTTCTACATCACAGCAAGAAGGGTTGTTTTAAGCTCAAAAAGAGATATAAATATTTTTTTTATTTTAAAGTAATATGTATCTTAAAATGTGTGAAAATCTGTTAAAAAATATAGTTAAAAATAGATCAAATTTACAGTACACAAAGCAACAGCTTCTGAGTGATCCAAAAGTCTGAGTGCACAGAAAAAAATTTAAGTGCACACCTGGCAACCAACAGAGATTTAGGGAATACAAATCAAATATACAAAGTGTGTCTGAGCAACCGTTAAATTTCATCTCAAAGCCACATGATAATGCTGTTGCACAGCCTTTTCAGTGACACATACATCCAGAAATGTTGTGATACTACAAGTAAAACTTGTACTTGTTGCATTTAATTTGACTGTTTTTAGCCAAATTATACTGGTAAAGATTAGTTCAAAATACTTCAGCTTTGTAAAAACACTCCATTGCACACATAAACACTCAAGTGCACAGTATCCACACTGTTTAAAAAAAACATGTACATATTATCTCACAGCTGCTACAATTTAGATATACAGACAATACTGTCAATTTAAAAAAGAGGTGGTAGATGAAAAGGGAGATTGTGTCAGATAAAAGGCTCTTTCAATCAGTTATTGAGTGAGAGTTGAGGGATTGACTTTAAACATTTGTTTAATTATTGGAACAGAAAAATGTCAGAAGAGTGATGACCCTGAAAGGAGTACATTTCCCTTAATCAGATTCAAATGTGGATCAGTATGGATCTAAGTACATTAAGCCTCAAGCTGAGGCTGAATGAAGTCCATGGGTCTGTGAAAATACAGTACCAGTCTGTAAAACTGAGTGTGTCCAAACTTTTGACTGTTACTGTAGATGAAAAACATTGATCATGAATGCAGTGCAGCAATACGTAACTGAACTCAGTAGGTTACACATAAACAT
>JAMQGT020010598.1:0-68806 GCA_024447675.2 Pterophyllum scalare
ATTTATACATCTGCTGCCACTGACGTATTAAATGCATCTGGATCGTTGTGCAGTTCAGCTAGATGTAACCAGCTGCTAATCCCTATGAGTGAGCAAGAGGGGAGGAAAGAGGGAAAACGTCCAAGTGGCCTCCACCTGTAAAACCATCCCTGTGAACGTCTGATGTCTCAGTGCACCTGTTGTTGGATTCGATGAACACTGAAAGCAACTGAACCTATGAACAAACCCCGCTGTCACTCAACCGACGATTAGTTTGACTTGATGCTACGTCTTCGTTTAAAAAAGTGTTTCTGAGAACAATACAGTTTTGAAAACTCACTGGGGAGCTTAACCACACTGAAAGCTGTGATCTTTTGGGATGATTTTCTTCAGTAGGCGTTTACAGAAATATAAGAGGTTTAGGGTAGATGTTGAAGTGCACAGTTCTATTTGTATGAAATGTAAAAGCATTTCATACAAATAAGAAACTAGTACATATTTAACTCCCTCTGCACTCAACATCTACCCTAAAGTCTCTTTTGTATATTTCTGTAAACGCCTCTCTACTGTATCCTGAAGAGAGAATACAACCCAAAAGAATGCACATAGGCTTTTCAGTGTGGTTAACTACCAGTGAGTTTTAAAAAAAAACTGTATTGTTCTAAGAAACACTTTTTAAACAAAGCATAGCATCAAGTCAATTAAACTAATGGTCAGTTAAGTAGCAGCGGGGGTTGTTAATAAGTTTCAGCTGCTTTGGTGTTAATGAAATTAACAACAGGTGCACTAGAGGGGCAACAATGAGACAACCCCAACACAGGGATGGTTTTACAGGTGGAGGCCACTGACATTTTTTCCCTCTTTCCCTCATTTCCTCCCTCTTTTCTGGCTGTTTTCACACTGGTTTTAGGGATTAGCGGCTAATTTGTACATCTACACTAAACTGCACAAAGTATTCAGTCACTGATCCAGATAGTTGAATTCAGGTCTTCCAGTCATTTCAGTGGCCACAGATGTATAAATTCAAGCACCTAGGCATGCAGACTGCTTCTACAAACATTTGTGAAAGAGGAGCTCAGTGAACTCCAATGTGTGGAAGTGATTAGGAATGACAGCAACTCACCCACTGGACTCTAGAGCAGTGGAGACGTGTTCTCTGGATGTGTCTGGGTTTGGTGGTTGCCAGGACAATGGTACTTAGCTGTCTGCAATGTGCCAAGTGTAAAGTTTGGTGGAGGGGGGATTGTGGTGTGGGGGTTGTTTTTCAGGAGCTGGGCTTGGCCTCTTAGTTATAAAGACATGGATGAGCAAGTTTGGTGTGGACGAAGTTGACTGGCCTGCACAGAGTCCTGAACTCAACCTGACAGAACACCTTTGGGATGAATTAGAGCGGAGACTGTGAGCCAGACCGTCTCATCCAGCATCAGGGTCTGACCTCACAAATGCACTTCTGGATAGTAATAGCTTAGCCTCTCATAGTAATTTATTTAGTGCTGCCTCACATTCTGATTAAATGTCCACATTTTCACCTGTAAATTCTAAAGATCTGGATGTATTATTCATCAGTTAAAGTCTTGTGCTTCTTTACTTGACCCCATCCCCACCAAACTATTCAAATTTGTATCTCACTGTTTTACAAATTATTTGGTAAATATTATCAAGAGCTCTCTAAAGCCTGGCATTTCTCTCAAATGTTCTGTAATCACACCACTACTCAAAAAAAAAAAGATTTAGATCCACTGGTAATTAATAATTATAGACCTATTTCTAATCTTTCATTCCAAATATGTGAAAAAACTGTTAACAATCAACTGAATGAATACCTTTCAAATTACAGTCTTTATGCTAAGTACCAATCAGGGTTCAGAGCCAGATCACAGCTGGAAGAAAAGAAAAAAAAAAAAGCTCTAACTCAAGTCATCAATGGCGTAAAGATCAATAGTGACTCAGAGTTTCAATTTTAGTTCTCGATCTTACTGCTGCTTTTCACACTGTTGATCATTCTAATTGAAAGGCTCCATGACTCAGTTGGTTTAGCAGGTCAGGTTCTTGATTGGCTCACATCATATCTAAAGGGTGGAATTAAACTTACACAGGTTTTTGTGTTTTTATCTTCTGTCTTGAGCACACTGAGTTTGCATGTAATGAAATGTGGTATATAGATAAAATTGGTTTAGTAGTGGGTCAGTGATAGTCTGGGGAGGCATATCCATGGATGAACATACAGACCTCTACAGGCTAGGCAATGGGAGCCTGACTGCAATTAGGTATCGGGATGAAATCCTGGACCTATTCTCAGACCCTACACTGGTACAGTGGGTCCTGGATTCCTCCTGGTGCACAACAATACCCAGCCTCATGTTGCTTAAGAATGCAGGCAGTTCCTGGAGGATGAAGGAACTGATACCACTGACTGGCCCCCACACTTGCCTGACCTAAATCCAACAGAACACCTCTGAGACATGTTCCAGCCCATCTAACACCGTCAGGTTGCACCTAAGGCTGTCCAGGAGCTCAGTGATACCCTGGTCTAAATCTTGGAGAAGATCCCTTAGGACACCATCTGTCATCTCATTGAGAGCATGTCCCAACATTGTCAGGAATGCATACAAGCACGTGGGGCCCATACAAACTACTCAGTACCATTTTGAGTTGCTGCAATGAAATTTCAGCAAAAAAACTTGGGGACATACTGCAATGGCACTTAAATATGTGCATCTCTGTACAAAAGGTGAATGTGAAAATAGAAAGGGTGAAAAGATGCAGAGTGTTGCATCAGCACCAGCATTTCAGAAAACAGAAAACCTGTTTTTCAAATTTCCTGTAAATATGTATTCAGCCACTTAAGTTAGATATTGCTGCACCAATCTGGAGAAACCATCAGAAAATTATCTGAGATTTTATAGCCTCTACAGACTGTGAAACACCCGCAGGCATTTGTACACACAGCCACAAAAAAAAAAAAAAGAAAGAAAGAAAGAAAATTGCTTCATCTTCTGCTCAGAGCTCCACGGTCACCTTTTAGGCTAATGATTGGTGGTCCCAGATAAACCAAACTAACCAGACTAACATGCCACCTCAATGTGGTAGACTGAGCCCTGTTTACCCGCTCTTCTATTGAGTCCACAGCTGCTCTGCTGTGCTGAAGATCAGCTCAAATTTGAAGACTGCCTCTAAAACTACTCAACCATTCTACAACGGATTTAAGAACTGAACAAGAGCAAAGTGCTGTTATAGTAAAGTCAGTGAACAAGTGTATGACGTTTGATGGGCCAGCCAAGCTGAACTTTACCGTAAAATATCAACAATGAAGACAAACTTGAGCAGTTTTTTTTTAAACACATTTACCTAAAAAAGGCACAAATTCTGACTGAACTCATTAAAACTTTAAGTCTGCATGCCACAGTTTAACTGAAACTGTGCAATAACTATATCGCTGCTTCAAAATAACTTTAAATACTTACAAAGTAAGTCACACTTCCTCCCTCGCTGACTTAGTTTCTATCAACAAAAGTCAAGCAGTAAGACCCTTGTAGACTTATTCTGTTCTCCATGATTAAACTGGAAAACTCATTTCCTTTTTCATATTCAGACAGAAAACAGGAAATACAGGAAACAAGCTAATACATAACCCTGAGACAAAATGGTTAATTGAAAAGGCAGAATACAGACTAACATCACATTGTAGTGAATAGTCTGCTCTTCCATTTGACTACACACTGGGACTGGTTAGTGGGTTTTAAGCCGTGGGCAACAGACAGTGTGAGCTAAAACATCGATAAAACAAGGCTCCTTCATAAAGACAATGCTCAATCAATTATGGCTGGACCAAAGGTCAGATAACCTCTCAAAACATTAACATATGCAACTAAATACATGGCCAAAAAAAAAAGCTTTAAATAGATGAAGATGAATGCCAGATGTACTCTGATTATGCTCAACAAGTTACTCCCTGTAATGAGTGAGTACCACTGATATAAAGGCAGCAGAAATATTACTGCATATTTAGCTGAATTTTCTAAAATTATGATTTTCATGTGTGCGCCTATTACACAGCTGGACCATGGAAAAGCTGAGTACGTACGTATAGTATGTATGTCTTGATGAAAGCTTGTCAGCATGGAAACGCAGAGTAACAGATCAAGATCATGAGGGCCCAGAGCTGGAGACTTATCAAGGAGGAAAATAAAAACACTTCACAGTCATACCTCAAGTCTTAAGATGAGAATAAAATAGATTTTAGATTAAGGCTGGGAGGTATCATTTTTTTAAATGGTTGATTGTGGTATATTGGTTACTTAACATCAATTTATATAGATAACTAAGAATTTTTATAAAGTGATTCATGGTTGGTCAGACACTTATCTGTGGTATGAATCTGAACATCCTAGGTCACATCATTCTCGAGTTATTGCATTCACAAAGTTGAAACCTGGCTGCCTGCTTGCCCGGTGTGGTGATGACAATACCCGTCAGCCTTTTTAGGCTAAGGGGTAAAAAAAAACTACAGGTAACAACCAAAGTGATCACTGGGAGGTCTTTAGTGCAGCACCTCCTTTGCATCCAGTGTCACCCAACAAGAGCCAGCAACATAGTAGGACCACAACCAACTAGTCAGTGAATACACATTTTTCCCTAGCAACTGGTGGTATCACATCCAAAATGGCAGACACCTCTTGAACAATGCGCACATGATATGTAAGAAACTTCACTATTAGGAAAGGCTATTATAGATGCCCACTGGTGTTTGAAGAGTTTAGCTATGTGTGCTCTGTAGGGAAATGTATGCTAATTGACTAAAAGCTCTCCTTCCGTAGCCATTGGACAGTGCAAAAGGATTTGATGGGCAGATGTCTGTAGAGAGATCACTTCCTCAGAGGATGTAGCCACTAGCAAGCTGACTGAATCACTATAGTGAGCCAGTTCCTCTGTTATTCATTCCTCTTTGAATCTTTTTTTTCTTCATTTCTCTCTCTGAATTACTTTCCCTGACAGCATTTTCCATTCTGTCTTTCTCAGCTCTTACGTGACAGCTGTGATTCTTGTTCATTTGATTTTTGGGGGGGGGTCACTCCTATTTCTGCAGTAAAGACTTCAGGAGAAAATGTGCCCCTCCTCTGCCTCCTATAGGCTCAGACTCTAACCAGCTCAGCAGCAAGGAAAGCTTTTGCCACAGTAATGGTGAAAAATCAAATAGTTTGGACCCTGCATGGAGACACACTCACCCACATAACTTAACATTGTGGTGTGCAGCAATTTTTATGTTTCAATATATTATTTGCTTTCTTTTAGACTACAATAATTTGTCTAATTTCTTCTAGTGAGTGAGTGGTGAGTCATCCCTAATCTTAAATCTGATGCTGTCTACACTTCAATATTCCCTTCGACCATAGATTTTCTGCAGGGGTACTGCCATACCTAAAGAGGAACTCATCTTTCCCATGTGTTGTGACTGTATATGGTTCTTCCACATGCTAGTGAGGCCCCTGTTTGTTAAATGAATGAATTGTTAAATTGCCAATAAGTCTTCTTTCTTCAGACTTCAATTATCCAATCCAATAGACACTAAACAAGAGTCAATAACAGTCTAAGCTGTTTGGAATTGAGAGCAAGAATTTGGAGAGGTTTTCATGAGCACAACCCATGTCAATGTTGCCGCTCAACCCAAAAATCCATTTTCCTTACAAATGTGGCACTATTTAAAGTGAAATAAACAGACTTTCCAATGGTATAAGAGTTATTGCCAAGAAGCACTGTTACAACAAAGAAATAATCGACCAAATACATATTTCCTTACTTTGTTGCTAAGTTTAGAACACCATCTCACCATCTTTCATAAGGATTTCAACCACTTATTTTTTGCAGTCATTGCAGTCATTGATTATGTGGCCAATTAATATACTGTTTTAATCAACAATAAAAATCAATTTGGGTTTGAGGAGTTTAAAAATCCAAACAAAACTTGAAAATCAAAACTTGAAACAAAAAAATGTTTACTCTTCGTCTGCTTATTCATTTTACAAGCCTTATTTGTTTGTTTTTTTCCCTCTAAATCCCCTCACATATTCTGTCACTGTCACACATTCTCATTCACACACACGCAGACACACAAACACACACTGTGAGCTTGTCTCCTTCTGTCCTCATTAGTAGGCAAGGCCCCCAATCTTGTTTGCACACTCCACTGTTCTGACTAAATGAGAAAATTAATGAGCTGGGGTGAGCTACAGGGAGCACCACAACCTTCGGTGCCCCCTCCACTCCAACCCCACCCCAACCCCACCCCACCCCACCCACATACTCCTCAGTCCACCCATTTTACTCTCACCTTCCTGTTGTGTCTCCTTTTCTCATCTCACACATCCTTGTTTAATTTCATGCTGCTGCTGCCACCGATACCTGTCTTGACTCTGTATATGGGCTTTTAGTAAACAGAGATGGTGCTGTAAAACTTGACCCATGCGCTGTTTATTATTCCGTTTGGCTGGAGGAACACTACGCTCGATAAAGACAATGAAAAGTGAAAAATTTATGATCAAGAAGAAAAGCTGTGCAGCAACAGGACTGCTTGATAATTAAGTGTTTTAATAAAACAATAGAAGAGGCATTCAGGCAAGAGTTGCACAAAGAAAAAACCCTTAAAAGTACAATTACTTAAATAAGACGTTGCACAAGGTATAATACTCCAGCATAATGCAGATGCACAGAAGCTGAGTAACCCATAGTCACCTAGACATTGTTTATACTGTACATTAATGAATATAGGGAAAATATACATATACAAATAAGTAGCTACTTTCATTGCAAAGATTTATAATGGATTGTTCAGATTTACTGAATGCTTTGAAAATGCATGCAAATTCAAAAAGCTGTAAAAAATATTTACAAACAAGCCTAAGGGAGGCTGAAGACTGACTTGTAAAGCCATGTTTGTACTGTCTGCTGCCTCAGCTCAACCAGACACTTGATTCATTGCCTAGCCAGAATGTGACAAAGAAAAAAAAAAACTTTAAAAAATCTTTTAAAAAGAAATCACTCCTGTTTTCAGTCTGCTATCACAAACTAACTCAAAGGAGGGAGTCCACACAAGAGGTTTACTTAAATAAAAGATAATGTATTAAATATACACTGACCGAAAGACAAACATCAAATGAGTTGGTGCCCGGTAGAACAGAAGAGTGAGATGGGGCAGTTCACCTGGGCCAGCTTTTAAAGACACAGGAAGACACAGGTGAGTTGCATTAGCTGGCAATACTGTCACGTCGTAACAGGATAAACCCTGTCAGCCAATCAATATCACAAGACTTAACAGTGGGAGGGGGTGCAGAGCAGACAGTGCAGATTATCTGCTGATTTAAACTCCAGTGCCTTCATTTAATGTTGATTTATCAACCTTTCAAATGTTGTACTGTGCATATGGAGATTTAGCTTTGAAGGTTTTCAAGTTTTCAGACAGAGCAAAAAGAAATGACACCACAAGTTATTGGCAGTGAATTCTGTCAGTAGAAATGACATTTGCTGCTGATACAGGTGTAACTATCCAGCTAACATGTATGTTAGCCATTATACATGATGTTTCAACAGCATGTATAATGCAAAACAGACTTGCATCCCTAGCTGGTGGACGTATATGAGTAATTCCTTCCTTAGATAATGGCAGTTCTTCAATAAAGGGAATCAACAGATAAAGTGCATTTTTATTTTGTTTGTTATTTTGTTTCATTTAAAACACATCAAAGGACCAGCAGAACAGAATTTTGAGCAGAATCACATAATAGCAGTCATCTTCAACCATAGAAACCAGCTGCTTCCTATATGCACACACATTTCTGTTTTAAATAGTCTCCAAACATCTGCTGGAGTTACACCATCGGGGGACTCTATGTCCGGTTGTAAATCCTAAACCAACCAATCAGCATACATGATGAGAATAAGGGAGCGTTTCAAATCATTTCAATTTTATTTACGTAGCGCCAAATCACAACAACAGGAACCTCAAGGTGCTTTATAATATAAGGCAAAGCCCCTACAATAATACAGAGAAAACACTTGGAGACAGTTGGAAAGAAAAATTCCCTTTTAACAGTAAGAAAACTCAGACAGATCCAGGCGCAGGGAGGGGCAGCCATCTGCCGCAGAGAGAGACATGACAAAAGACACACTGTGGAAGAGAGCCAGAGATTAATAATAACTAATAACTGAATGCAAACAACTAATGATTAAATGCAGGTGGTGAATAAACAGAGAATAAACAGTCAGTGTATCAGGGGAACCCCCAAGCAGCCTGGGCTTATCGCAGCATAACTAAGGGTTCAGGTCACCTGATCCAGCCCTAACTATAAGCTTCATCAAAAAGGAAAGTTTTAGGCGCCGGGGTGGCTCAGTGGTTGAGCAGGCGACCATATTCATATGTTGCGTAGCGGTTCGAGTCCTGACCTGTCGCCTATTTCCCATGTGTCTTCCCCTGCATCTCTCCTCCCGATTTCCTGTCACTCTCTACTGCTAATAAGGCCAATGTGGCCAAAAAAAGGAAAGTTTTAAGCCTAATCTTAAAATAGAGATGGTGTCTGTCTCCCGAATCCAAACTGGGAGCTGGTTCCACACAAGGGGGGCCTGAAAGCTGAAGTCCCTTCCTCCCATTCTATTTTTAACTACCCAAGGAATCACAAGTAAGCCATCAGTCTGAGTGCGAAGTGCTCTATTGGGATGATACGATACTATGAGGTCTTTAAAATAAGATGGGGCCTGAATATTCAAGAAATTCTATGTGAGGAGGATTTTAAATTCTGGATTTAGCATGAAGCCAGTGAAGAAAAGCCACTATGCGAGAAATATGCTATTTCTAGTCCCTGCCAGTAGTCATGCTGCAGAATTTGTAAAGACGGCATGCTAACAGCATGTTTTTACTTAAGTAACATTATACAAAAATCCTTGTGTAGTCCTCATACTGAGTAAGCTTGTGCCAACGGGGCAAGTGGCATTCTGTTACTTATACTAGCTTGATAAAGTCATTTGTTACAATACTTTTACAGTAGTAGTTAATATAGCACTTGTTGTACAAATGTATAGTAGTCTTTTGTAAGTGATTAATTCACCATTAACAAAAAGTTTATAAATGACTTACAACTGATTATAATAAAGTGTTATCCATTCTTATCCTTTTGCACAATAAACATCCATATGCCCACTCTTCAAAAACTGCTGACTCCACTACCATTTTTCTTCTCCCTGCAGACAAACTGAAGTCAGCTGATTGTAGTGCAAGTGTGCATTGGGGGGGGGAGTATGTTTGATGATTCTTTTTTCCTATCTGCCTGTCATTTAGATAATTGAAAAATCTCTAATACGAGTAATGACACAATTGGAGCTGTAATGTGATCGCTAAATTTAGCACAGCAATGTGTGACTGCACTTTCTCTCTTAACAGAAAAATGTAATGTGATTACAGCAACACATTACACCCAACATTGGTAATGGGATTGTCAATTATAACCAAATAAACAACAGACTCAGCTCAAATAAAGCTTCGAATACCTTCCACTTTACTCATGAAAACCTAAGTCCAGTTTCTTCTCTGTTTTCGGACTTTAAGTGCTTTGAAGTGCTGATCTACGGTTATCCCAGAATGAAATATTATAAATGAGAGCAAAAAGGAAAAGTCAGAAGCAGCACCATTAGTGGGCTCATGTTGCATTTTTTATGTTGGGTCTAATAATTGAATGGATCCATGGGGGAGGTATTTCACTGACTCCAGCAAGCACACACTAGGTTTTTAATCAGCCTTTGAAATGAATAAAGCATGATTGCATCCCTTCCACTGCCTTTCCATACAAAGCAAATGGCCTACAGGAATCAGATCAACTGATATATTAACTAAGCTTAGACCTAATACATTTTAAATACTGGGGATGATAGTAGACGAGAGTGGGGAGATATTTATTACTGAAAAAAAATACAAGAAGAAAACAAAGTGATGGGGGCGGTTGGGAAGAGCACATCACCAAAGCAGAGCCAAATTAAGTACCAGTGCTCAACCATTTGGCTCACATGCAATGATTCCTTAATGCTCCAGCACTAATTCATTAAGAGCAGAATCTGAAATATATTCCAGCCCTGTGTTAAGATATGTGCTCAAGGAAGTAACTTGAGGGTCTGTAAATAATAGCAGCAGTTAGAATTTATGACTGATACACACAGAGTGGATGTGTCAGATAGTGAAAGGAGAAAACTGAAAAGCTGGTTTGATCAATCACAAAAAAGCTAAAAAGAAGAATTCTGCATTTTAGGGGGTTATTTCATACCCTGCCTCGGAATTACTTTTATTTCACAAAAACATCTTATGTTTGTTTATCCAAAACCCTCATGGGGGGATGTCATATGAAAGAACAGAAGGTAAGAATTATTATAATACCTCAACACTGCATCAAACCTCACACACAGTCTCCAGAACTTCTCCCTCTGAGACAGAAATGCAAATCTTTCTTTTGATAAAACAAAAGTTTTTTGTTTTTTTTCCAGTGATAATAAGCTACTGAAACTGTAACTGTCACATAATTATTTCATTTTGATGCTAACTGGGGTAAATATTTATGGCTGTTGTAAGTGAGGATCACTGACAAGGTGGTTTGAATTAATTATGTAAGATAACCTGACTGCACCTTGGATCTTATGTTCATGCTTTAAGGTTTTGGATAACATTTCTATTCTTAATAACACTGTACACTTAAGTTAAATGATAAAGTAACTTCAAGGTAAAACTGAATGTAACCGCTACAGAGAGCAATTTCTAACATAGTAAAATGATTCTATGGAAAGTATAGAGGCAGCTGTGGCTCAGGATGTAGAGCAGGTCATGTAGTAATGGGAAGGTTGGTAGTTTGATCCCTGCCTGCTCCAGTCTGCATCCTTGGGCAAAACACTAAGCCCTGAGATGCTCCCAATGCATCCATTGATTTGTGAATGTTAGATAGACAGCATTTACATAGAAAAAAGTGCTTGTATGAATGTGTATAAAGAACTTTGAGTGCGCAAGTAGAATAAAAAAAGTGCTGTATAAGAACCAGCCGATTTACCATATAAACTCACGGCCACTTTGTTAAGTATACCAGTTCAACTGCCAAACATTTCAAGACAACCTGCTGATATTCAACCCATGCATCAGAATTGGGGGAGGAGTGATTTCAGTGACTTCAAAGTCACCAGATCTCAATCCAATAGAGTACCTTTGGGATATGGTGGAACTGGAGACTTGCTGAACTGGTGGAAAAATCAGTTCTGGCGAAAAATCTGCAGCAACTATGTGATGCTATCATGTGAATATGGACCAAAATCACTGTGGAATGGTTTCAGCACATTGTTGAATCTATGCCACAAAGAATTAAGGCAGTTCTGAAGGCAAAAGGGGGTCCAACCTAATAGTAGAACGGTGTAGAAGAGACTGAAACTTGAAGAGTTTCAGTCAGGTTTCAGAATTCATCACAGTACAGAAACAGCATTAGTGAAGTTTAAAAATCTTCTTATGCCCTCTGACAGTGGACTCATCTCTGTGCTTGTGCTGCTAGACCTCAGTGCAAATGGGGGAGTCTTTTTCAAACACTAAGGTTAATTATGGAGTTCCACAGGGCTCTGCACGAGGACCAATTCTATTTACAATATGCATGCTTCCCTTAGGCAATATTATTAGAAAGCATTGATAGTATAACTGACAACAGTAAATAAACCATGTGGGTGCAGCTGTCATAAAATGGCGTTATGTGCCACACCAGTTTTATTGGCAACAAATTAACCCTGATCGACATGTCGGCATTTTTTCAAAACAGCTGAATATGCACATCTGTCTGGACTGTTTGTTTCCATGATGTAAGCTGTACCTGATGTCATCCTCTGTCTACTTGCATCCACAAAACTGGGCCTGTTAAGGTTCTCTGTAGCAATTTCAGTTCATCACAGTGTCACTCCTAACATCTTGGTGGTTTTCTCACCAAACTGATGAAGTAAATGTAGAGAGCAGGTGTAGGGAAAGGAATCATATTTGCGGTTGATAGGTTAATACCCAGCATGGGCACTGAAGGATGCTCTCATGCTTGCTGCAGTAAGCCTGCAGACTTGGATCAATTCTCAGAGTGAAGCAAAGAGGAGAATGAGATGGGGAAGCAATCCAGTCAGCCCCTACATTGCTCAGTCTATCAATACCATTTGTCAACTGTCATGGCCTTACCCCAGCTCACCCTCTGTCACCCTCGTTATTCATTCAGACGTTTTCATACTGGCAGACAAACCTGGCTCTAACATCTGCTTCTCAACCTTGAGACAAATCACCTGAATGTCTGACTGATGGATAGTTTCCTCAAAACTGTGGAGAGCAGGATCTCCCAAACCTCAGTGTCAATTAATCATAATTATGAATATTAAAAAGCAATGTGTTCCAAAAAAGGGGACCGTGACAAGACTATTACAGTATGCACTCACCATGAAGTCTCAGAACACAGCATTATTACTCTCTCCACACTTCTTCAATCTAACAATGCATGACCTACTTCTGATTAAAAATTATTATGTCAAGCAGAGATTTTTAGGAAACATTCAGCTTCAGGTTAACATGGCATAGATTCTGTATAATACCATTCTTGATTCATCTCATTTAAGCAGAATGCATACATAATGTGGAGGTATTTCAGGTACATTCATGTAGTAATGAAAGTGGTACAGGCAAGGAGGCTCACTGCCAGCTTTTTAAAGATGTATTCATACATTTCATCTGATATATCAAAAAAGGGGGGGTGCACAGAGGACCTAAAGTGATGAAATGGGCAAGAAAAGGTTGAGTGTCAAAGACGATTTGATGAGAAATTTGAAGTAATAAAATAATTCAGAAAAGAAGTGTTGTAAAAATGATGAAAATCAAGATATCTAACAGGACAAATGCTTTGTATACGTCTCCAGCCTTTAATATATTTTCCCTAAGATGGACCATTTCTTTATCAGGCCTTGAGACAAGACCCATCACCGATTAAGACACCCTCCTGTGATTAATGAAAATATAGCATTTCATAATAGTTAACCCTTCAGCAGACATCTTATTACCTTGTGCAAAACTGTTTTTGCCCTAATTTGGAGGCTTTGCCCTAAACATTCATGCAAATACTTTTAGTCAACCCTGAATTAGCAAAAACATCATACTTATTGCAGCAAACTTACGTTTTCAATATTAACAATACTCATTAAATCACAATAATTTTGATCATGCTGTAAAATATTGATATTCTGTAATTATCTTTAACATTTCTAAATATATCTTTTGATAACTAGAGCAGACATCCTACAGCAGACAAAAAAAATTTCCATGGTAAACAAATTTGAGAAATATACTGCACTCTTGTATAAGCTTGTACACTATATGTCTTTCTATGTATATAATCTATAACAATAAGCCAGACATAATGTGTACTTACAAGATATTCATATAGTCATGTGTGTACAGGAAAATTACTACATGATGCACCCATACCACATAATGTGCTGATATCAATGCATTATGTATAGCATCACTATAATCATAAGGCAACCATGTACAAAAACATAATGGAACCATGTTGTTTACTTTTGAGCAGTATTGCTGAGCAGTAGGCATGGCTTTAATATGATGAGTCATAGTCTGTACTATTTATAGCCATGAATCATTCCTGGCCAACATGTTGGACAATGCTCAGCCAATCAGAAGTTGGCATAGCAGGCTAATTAATAAGGCTGCAACCTAGAACTGATGTTACTATAAATTGGCTGGCTCTGTACCTAGACATTTCTCAGTTTCTCATTATCTAGCTACTGCTAGCTGTTCAGTTGGTAGATATGGGGAATCCCTACTTTCTCCATTTCAGTCAATCATGGTCAAGTAGGTATAGTCAGTCACGTAGCACTGTCATGGATTGCGGCTGGCTGAGTGAGTGCGTTCTAGTGTCTTGTTTTATTCTAGGTGGTTCAATGGGCAGGCTGCTCAGGCTGGCCGGGCAGCACACCTGTGGCTTATTAGACAAATTGAGGCTTGGCGAATGTAAGACTGGCTGAGACAGTGGTTTGCCACCAGATTGTACAACCTCCATCATAGTAACACGGCTGTTTTCCCTTGTGCTCAAATCCTTGCCTGCCTGCCAGTAACTCTAACCCTCCCTTTCCATTCAGTTCACTGCTCCTTGCCACGCACCAGTCCCCATCTCTAAGGATATTCATTGCCGCGCTTCAGAACCATTTCGTTTCAGCCGCCACCTCCACCTGCCATTCCCACAGAGTTCACTTGCCTGTCCACTCTCTATCCAGCCTTGAAAACACTCCTTCAGCTAGCCCTCCGACAACCACCTCTCGGGATCTTGTTCCCTCAATCCACAAGTACGGTCAACCTTGCTTCTCCACAAATTCTTCTAGGTCCCATTAATGCGGTCTGTTTTTCTCCTCACAGATTCTCTTTGCTCGCCAGACTCGTGTTCCAAGACAACTGCTTAAGCTTCTCCTGTTTGTGTTTGAGGGGGGTTTTTATATAATAAACCCTTCCGTTTTTTTTGAGAATCTGCCTAGTCTGTTTCTTGGGTCCAGTTCGCTCCGGCAACCATGACAAGCACAATATGATCACGTTATTAGGCTAAGCCAATCAGGCATGAGAAAGAGAAAGAGGCTGCATATAATTTGCATATATCATCATAGCATTAGCAGCCTGAAATCCTCCATGTTGTTTACTCTCCACTTCAGATTAAGTGGAAGTCGAAGTGGATAGCCAAAGTGTTCAAAGGGTACTAAACATTCAGGAATATGAATATCGTGTTGCATATATTTGAAGAGTAAAAAACACATATACCAAATTTCTCAGCTCAACTCCTTGTGGTTTTAGAGTCAACCAAAAAAGTAAAACCTCATGTACAGGTGCCTGGATGGACGGACAGACAGACGGACGTTACGATGACAATATCCTCCCGCTTAATTTTGCATGGGAGGATTAAAAACTTTCTGAAATTTTTTTATTTGCAATAGAGAGAGCAACAGTATCAGCGTGACAACCATTACTTTTCACTGAGACAAAGTGAACAATTAGCCACAGTTTATTTATGGTGGGTAGAGGAGGTGGTATACAAAAAGCCATTTTATAAATCATTAAATCAAACTAATACATTTCTCCACAATACATTTTTTTTTTGTGAAGTAGTTTATGAAAAAACACAATAACTTGGCAATACATTCATTTGCTTCTTCAATGGGCCTCTCACCCTGAAGATGAATTTGAACTCCACAAACCACAGGTGGTGACAGTAGTCCTTGTTCTGCTGTGCAGCCTCACTGAGCTCAGCTTAGTGTTAATCAGTGGTACTCCACTTGCTGCCAGATGTCCTCCACAGCGGTTCTCCAGAGCAGAAAAAAGACTATCATTAACAGATCAGTCCAAGGTAGTGTAGATCCTTTGTAAAGCAGCAGAATTACACTGAGGGCTACCACAATAGCAACAGCGCTGACTGGCCATGTGCGAGAAAACACAAATGGGAAAGCCAGGCGCTACTTAGTAAAGACTGAACTCTGAAAATACATTCAAGGGGATGCTCCACTAGGAAAACAATCACAGACCGCATCAATGCAAAAATGCTTTTCTTTACCCCGAATATTTACAGGGACAGGTATATCCTGAATCATGCCACACACCATAGCATTCAAGCCAAGTTAACTAATTTGCAACATCTATCCCTAGGTGGGTCTTTAAAATCCATACGCATGATTTAATAAGAAACACAACTTTTACAATAAATATACACAATAAAAACACAAAACTGAGGAAACCAAAAATGTAGACAGAATAGAACAAGGCACAAACTGTTGTACAATAAAGCTCCCTAAGTCAAGCAGCATTATACATAACTAAAGCTCACACAAAGCAGGTTTTGTTAGGAAAAAAAAGTATATAGCAATTTAAGGAGTCAAATACCTTTTTAAGGTCCAGAATTCATTGGTCTAACATCTAACACTAAAACCAGTTCTAAGGCAGGTTACTATGAGTAGCCCCTAAGTCACAATTTTGCAAAAATAGAAAAGTAATGACCTTCTTTATGACAGATAGCGAGTCCATAGGAAGCAGATCAGCTCAACATCAAATTAAAACTCAGCAGTGGCACATGTAAAAATGCATTTTTTATTCAAATATCAATTGATTTACTGAGCAAAAAGGTACCTTACTTTGTTTAACCACTGTACATTAAATGATTAGCAATGGAAAATAAAAAGCATGCCATACGCTGTAATTATGTGATTATATTGAAGGAAGTCTATTTAATAAAAACCTTTCCTCACTTTTAAACAGAAACATAGACCTCAGTGATGATTATCACAAACCCCATTTACACATGGTATTAATTAACAAAGGGGTTCCCCCCCCCCACAGAGGGCAATTAAAATTGTCATTAGGAAAAGCACAATATACATTTCAAAAATGATGACGGATGAACTCCATGTAGCTGCTCGCTGTCACACTATTATGACGGATACTCGAATAGAGCATTATTATTTTTGAAACCTGCTTTTTCCTTGCTATGAAATGTCAAAATGTGCTGTGAAACAGGGCTATGTTGCCAACATCAATGTGCAATTATGAAGGCAGAATTGACAAGAGGGCAGAAAAAGGTGATAACATTTCTGCCGCTGTACTTGGTTTTCCTTTGCTCATAACCCGGTCTGCAGCTTTTTTGAAAAAGCGTAAAATGCAGAATTGTGTGATGATATTTTCTTAGCAGTGTGGTCAAATTAAGCCAGCAATCTGCATTTGAAATGCAGCTGAATTGCTATCAGCATGAAACGGAATCTCTGCATGTGGTCTGACTAATGTACCCTGTGTTTACTTATATTAAATATGGTCTTTAGCCACATAACAGGTCAAATAAGTGTGTCCTACTGTGGCCATCATAGACTAGGATTGTGCACTTGAATTAGGAGGGGCAAGAAAACAGAATTTAGTTGACTGCAATCTGCAACTCAATTAACATCAACCAATGAGATTTTACACACTGTACCTTTAAGAAAAACCTAATGTTTTGCACCATACTGAAACATACTGGTGTACAATGTGTGCATCACACATGAACATACCCAACAATCAGCATGATGACAACAACTTGAATATGTCTGAAGCTTTTAAATCACTGACACACTTTAATAAATGTGGTTTCTTTCTGTAAGCACTACAAGACAGAAGGTCTTGACTTTTTTCTGTACTGTTACAAATTTTTCCCCAACTTTATTTGTCAGCATATTGTATGTGGTATCGTTTTTGATACTGGTCATGAACACATTGTAACACTTTTTCTTCAGTATGAAATCTGTATTATATACTCTTTACTTAAATCTCCATAAATGTTGAAAAAAGAATCCAAATAAGGGTGAAATTGTGATCTAATTAACTGCACTCCCCGCATCGTTATTTTCTTTTCTGATCGTGTTTCCTAGTTTCTTAGTTTTCCTTTAAGTGCTTCTTTTCCTCGTACAGAAATAGCCTTGAAGACCTCACACAATCAGTAATTATTACTGCCACCTCAGACAATCAGATGCTAATTTCCCACAGATAGCCTTTCTTTTCTGTCAGTGTGGGTGTCTTTGTGTGGTGCAACTGTTGAGTCGTCCTAGCAGTAAATATTAACACTCTGCTGAACTTTACTGAAAAGCAGCACTTTTGATAATTACAGGTTAAAAAAATAAATAAAAAGAACAACAGGAGGGTTAACCTGATTACAGCTGTTGGTAGCAACAAAAGCTGTACATGTACATTGGATTGTGCTGTTTAACATCTTATTCAAAAGACTCAACACAATCAGGAGAAATGTAGCATAGTCTTCCAGAGTAATCGGATATTTCATTACAGCACATTAAAGCATGTCATTTTTATACATGCACAGCCTACACACCCTCCATCCCTCTCTGCTTCCTGTTTTCTCATGCTGTTTCAGCCCTCCAGCCCACCAGAGCTGAGTGATTGGATCAGACATCAGCATGCCAGGTTCTTACAGCACAGAAGGAGGCGAACACAAAGAGGCACAATGCACAGACAATCATGCTCACAATCATTAGATGGGAAAATGTGAACATGCTACCCATATATAGAGTGCATGAAATGATGGAATTAAAAAAAAAGGGTAAATATTCAGTAGATGTAAAGCCTGTTTAGCCACTGGGCAGTAAATGAGCATTTCAGATTTAAAGTAAATGTTAAATGTTCTCAGTATTATGTTTACTATTTTTAATATCCAAAGATAGTCCTGTCAGGAAGGGTGAGTGTCAAAGTACAGCGGTAACAGTGAGAAAACCCCAAAGCCGAATAATTTACACTGAATTACAAAAAGGTTTTGAGGTGTCATGTTATATGAGTGCTTGGAAAAATAATATCTGTTATATACACAGATACAGAATACAATTTACTGTCAGCTACACTGCTACTGCTATTTGATGAATCATCATCATTTACCTGCATTTTTTACGTATAGTCATTGGCATATCTGTAAATGACACTGCATTAAGATTTAAAAAATTAAAAATTGCACATTAAAGGTGAAGTGTTTTGGGATAGTCACAGCTTTGTGAGATCACAGTCTTCCTCAGCTACACATGTGTGGAAAGCTGGTTCCGAGTGTGTCCACCTGGACTTGTCGAGCAGTGCAGCTGTAACGGTTGCTACATGAAAGCTGCAGGTGCTCGGGCCAGGTTTAGCTTCCCTGCCATCAGCGGCACTTTCTGCATTTACAGTAATGTAATAAGTTGCAGTCAGCTCAAGTAACTCCTTCCCTTCACCTGTCTACTCTGCTCCAATCCACCACCCACACCACGGACATTCCCACTTACTTTACTAGCTGATTAAAAATGCAAAAGAAAAAAAAAATCAGACTACTTAACTAAAAGAATTGGTGGTTAAACAGTCTGTACAGACACCACATGTTAGTGTGGCTAACATTTGCAGTGCTGGCACCAGCAGCCTTCTGTGCAGGTTAAAATTCACTCGCCTGTGAAGAATGCGGTTAACACATTGCTCTGGTCGAGTAATTTTATGCCAGTTTTCTCTGAGACATCGCACATAAAACTGTTCATTTTTTTCTTTTTTTTGCATCAAAATGCTGCAGAAACCTGCTAGTTTGCCAACTGTCATCCGTCTTATTTTCCATCTGCTAGTTTACAACCTCCCTTCACAGAGAAAGCGAGAGAACCTTAATGACAGATGATGTGTGTAGTTTTAGTTTTTGGCTCATGGAGTTTGCATCTGCTCTCTTAAAGTCAACACGAAGTGCACTCGAGGTTCCGGCAGACTTGTTAAAATGCGAATGACAAACTAAACTCTAAAGTCTAATTGATTCCTATATGTGAAATCGTCTTATCACACATCTCCTGACAAACATGTCCACCTTGGACAGCACCTAAACTAGACAGTATGAGAGATCATAAAAATGAATGTAATGGATGCGGTTGCTAGGGATACAGAAAAGGTCGGGCAGCTTAAAAAAAAAAAAAAAAGAAAGAAGGAAAAAAAAAAACAGTTTTGCCAAGACTTAGGTGCAAGACAAATAGAGTGGGTGAGAAAATTAAAGATAAGTCAGTCATTTTTCTGCTTGGATGTTTTCATCATTTCTTCCACAGTATCTGAACTGACATTTTCAATCAGAAAGCTTCACTCAGTTGCTTGCGGTGGTGATAACCACTCTGACAGCAGAAGGAATTAGAAAATATGGAAATCTGTATTTTATAAAACTCGAGAAACAGAGAATACACAAGCTTTGAAACAATATATCATCTGATCTATTGCTTCTATTTTTTGCTATTTTACTGAGGTGTAACCAAGAGATGCCTTTTAGGAAGTTAACCCTCTTCCACCTGCTGTAATGTGCCGGTGAAAGAAAGATTTTTAAGTCTGCAGATTATGTATTATGTCTTCTAGTTTGATACAGACATCATGCTGCAACTTCTCTTAAATGCATGCACACACTATGGAACAGGAAAAAAGAAAGATCCATTAAGGATTTCTCGTGTCCCACCCCTCCAGCAAAAAGGAAAAGCTGCAGTATAACTTAAATACTTTTAATTAAGCACCCAAACTGCAGCCACAGCTGATGACTGTTGAACTCCGTCTACACTGCTCATTAGCATGCCAATACTTCAGAGTCAAAATTAAAACGCCCATCTACACATTGCTGCTAAACTCACATTATTGCTGCAGCACCAAACCAAATCCACCGGTCAGAGATTTTTTAAACAGACAACAGACAACACAAAGGTGCCAAAACACTCTAAACATGTCACTCTGAACGAGAGATATCGCATTCAGACATTTTACCTGCCTTTATTCTTCTGATTGGTGTATCAACTGTTTATGCTTTGAGCATTACTAAAATGAAATTATGCCACTCTACTCCATTTTGCACAAGAACAGGCTGCCTCAAGCAAAGTGCAGAAGCATAATTACTAGAATTGCATCACTGCTTAAAAGTTATGGGTGGATGCATGCACACACCTCTAGGTCACCATTTAGTAGTGTGATTAATTCAGACTCCGATGGGCTGATTTTCATTTCTGTGAGAAAACACACACAGAGTAAACAGGAAGGCACAGCGAGAGGGCGCAGACTGAAAAGAAAATAAGAAGTAAAAAAGGAGATAAAAGCAAATGGGACGTGGCTATGACTTTTTGGTCAGTATAAGATCCAGCTGAGGACTGAAAGATTGGCCAGTGGTTTATCTCTTCTGTCTGCTCATTATCTTGCCACTGCCTCTGTGTCTCTGCTGTTCATTGGTCTTCCTCAGCCCTGTGCTGTTTCAGCCCTAGGGTGGACGTTGTGCCCCAGGTGCTAATTGGTAAATGGTCCGATCCTAATCCTGCCTCTGATCCGTCTTTTCTGTCAGTGAGTCAGTGCTGCTGCCCAAAGCTGATGAGATAACCACTCAGGCAACTCATGCGACCAAGATCGATCAGCTCCCAAATAGCTGGGAGTCTCGACAGGTCGGCTCACGTTTATTCACATTTCCGCCGATTTTCACGGATGAGATGGTGTTGGGATGAGAAGGATACAGTGAGCCGGGGCTGCCTGCTGTGTACTGGATAGGTTACAAGGGAGCAGGGTTGTGCACCACTGCACCAGTGTGCTGGACCACATCAGTGCTGGAAACATCAAACAAGCAGGACTCAGCTGAAAGGCAGCAGCCAAAATAGTGTGTGAAGGATAATCTTAGCATTGTTCTTCCCTTTTGCTATTGTCACTGAATTCCAAGAAAAGACCTCCTACTAAATTCCCATCTTCTTCTAACTTCTCTTAATGATACACTAGTTACAAAACACTTGAAAAAACACCTACTACCATGGCTTTCTATATACGCCTGTCTTGAAACTGTTAGTCTCTTGTCCAAAAAATAAATCTATTCCCAAGTGCTGATTCACATAAACTCTTCAGAAATGTAGTAAAAAAAAAAATTGTGCTTGTCGTTGATCAAGCATAAAAAGCTACACCGGGCCTTGGATACATTAGTCATATTTGGGGAAGTACGATTAGTTGATTGTTGGTTTTGTTTTTTTCATGCGATTAGTGGAAGACATCAGCAATCCCTCTAAAGTGATGAGAATTCTAACAGAGAATTACTCTTTAGCTGCTGTTTTTGTTAGCCTGATAAAATTGTAATCTGTACTGTACTATCAACTAGCATTAAAAGTTTAACAAATGATTTTTTATGTCACATCAGGAAATGGAAAGTTAGATATTTTCAAACAGCAGAAAAACTGTAAATTTCTTTGGTGTTCTTATAAAAGTGCTACCTGCTGGGACTGGAGAGGAAAGGAGTGTAACAAGTTTATCCATAATCAGCAGCGCAAAGCAGATAAATCCTTCAAAGCGAATGTGGTAACATGTCTGGAAACTGTTTATCCAAGAGTCCCAAAACAGATGTCATTTAAATATGACGGGGCTTATCATCACAGAAATTTGAACTAATGATCCAACATCAGGCTCCTTTTATCAGCGCTACTGCAATGGTCAAACTGACCTCCAACTGCACTTAAACAAGATGTCAGTTGTCAGAGTGGAGGCAGCTCAGTTGCTCTTAATTGCATGCAAAGATCAGTGGGGATATGACAACATCACAAAGAGGAAGATGTGATCTTTCACACTAAAAATTAATTGCCGTCAACTTTGTTTTTTGGTACTTTTGATGAAGACTTCCAAAAATAGTTTCTTTTTTTCCTGCACTGAAAGACCAGTACACTGTTATTAATCTTTAAAAAGAAGACAAGAGGGACAGACTGCTTTTGGTAATAGGCCATCATGACTTGTTGTGGAGTGTTCCCTGGAAGACTGCTACCGGGAAAAGCGAGTTATTTTTGCCATTACTTCAGTGGCCTAGATAAACACCTCATTATTCTTCACAGTGGTTGAATATCTTGGTATCAAATTGTAATACAAAAATGTTGACCTGCAAGGTACAAGTATGAAGTTAACATGAGGACAGCTGACTGCTTGGTCAGTGCAGAGAGGAGATTACCATCAATACTAGTTTTATCGCTTAATGGTGTTCTACATGTTGTTGCCTCTGCTATAGCTATACCCAGTGGGAGTAAAAATTCAATTTTATTTATAAAGTGCAAAATCACAACAACAGGTGCCTCAAGGCACTTTATATTGTCAGGTAAAGCCCCTACAAAAATACAGAGAAACCCCCAACAATCAAACAACACCCAAGCACAGGAAAAAAGGGGGGCAACCATCTGCCGTGATCAGTTGGGGGGGGGGGTCAGAGGAGGGAGACAGGACAAAAGATACACTGGAAGACAGCAAAAGATTAATAATAACTACTGATTAAATGCAGAGTGGTGTATAAACAAAGTGAAAAGTGGTGAGTGAAGAAGAAATGTTGAGTACATAATGGGAAGCCCTCAGCAGCTTAGGCCTACTGCAGCATAACTAAGGGAGGGCTCAGAGTCAGCTGACCCAGCGTTAACTAAAAAATTTAAAAAAAAAACAAAAGAAGAGAAAAGAAAAGAAAAGAAAAAGAAGAAAGCTTTAAACCTAATCTTAAAAGTAGAGAGGGTGTCTGTCTCCTGAATCCAAACTGAGAGCTGGTTCCACTGAAGAGGGCCTGAAAGCTGAAGGGTCTACCTCCTATTCTACTCTTAAGTATCCTAGGAACCACAAGTAGGCCAGTAGTCTGATAGAGAATGGCTCTATTGGGGTGATATGGTACTATGAGGTCTTTAAGATAAGATGGGGCCTGATTATTTAGACCTTATATAGAAGAAGGATTTTAAATTAACTTCTGGATTTAACAGGTAGCAAATGAAAAGAAACCAGTATGGGAGAAATATGCTCTCTCTTTCTAGTCCCTGTCAGTACTCCAGCTGTAGCCTTGTGGATCAGCTGAAGGCTTTTCAATGAGCTTTTAGGACAGCCTGATAATGAATTACAATAGTCCAGTACAATTACAATAGTTTAGAGATATCGCGCAAATGCGAGAAAGTAGTCCTACATTTATTGTTTAATATGTGCATTAAAGGACACATTCTGGTCAAAAACGGCTTCTCACAGTGTTACTGGAGGCCAAGGTAACACCATCCAGAGTAAGCATCTGGTTAGACCACGTTTCTAAGATTTGTGGGGCCCAGTACAATAACTTCAGTTTTACCTGAATTTAGAAGCAGGAAATTAGAGGTCATCCAGACATTCCTGTAGTTCAACTAATTGGTGTGCCTCACCTGGCTTCATGGATAGATAAAGATGTGTATCAGCTGGATAGTAATGAAAATGTATTCTATGTCTTCTAATAATACTGGAAGCATGTATAATGTAAATAGAATTGGTCCTAGCACGGAGACCTGTGGAACTCCATAATTAAGCTAGTGTGTAAAGAAGACTCCCCATTTACATGAAAAAAATGGAGACTATTAGAGAAATACAATTCATACCACTGCAGTGCAGCATCTTTATTACTAATGCTGTTTCTGTACTGTGATGAATTCTGAATCCTGACTGAAACTCTTCAAATAAGCCATTCCTCTCCAGATGATTAGTTTTACAACTAGCTTCTCAAGAAATTTGGAGATAAAGGAAGGTTGGAGATTAGCCTAAAATTAACCAAGACAGCTAGGTCAAGTGATGGCTTTACAGGTGACGTTTTAATTACTGCCACTGTAAAGGCCTGTGGTACATAGCCCAATAATAGAGATAGTGTCAAAACACTATCACGCTTGCTGTGTGGCAGGCAGGGATAGGACACCAATGCAGGACTCGGGAAAACAGGATGCAGTCTGTGAACAGCTTTATTGCTGGAGTCTTCTCAAAAATAACAACAAAACAGAAACAATAAACTGGCCTGGGCTGAAGCCAGGGATACACACTAAAGAACGAAAAAAATTCTCTGCACAAGAAACATGAGGGAGAACACAACAAAGAACAGAAGGAAAATCGAGACAATACATACACTTCAGGATAACGAGAGGATGGGAAACAGGTGGGCACACGGATGGGAATAACATAATCACTAGAGGGGAAGTTAATCCAGACGCAAGTCACAGAGCACAACAGCCACCAAAATAAAACAGGAAGAGAGCCACAACAGAATAGGGAGACAAACCTGGCACAAAACACAAAAGATAGCAAAACCCAAAATTCTGGATCAAAGATCAAGAGACCATGACAGATAGACTGATCATATTTAAGATCGCAGCATTAATTAATGGTAGAATTTCTTTGAGCAGTTTTGTAGGAATATGGTCTAATAGATATACTGATGGCTCAGAGAAAATAACTAGTCAAGTTAACTCAGAAAGATCAATTGGAAAGAAAGCAAATAAATATGAGTAGTATTGAAAGTAGCTGTACATAGTGAAATGTCTGTGAGATGTTTATGGATTATTTTTTTCTCTAATGGTTAAAAATTTCTTCACGAAGTCATTCCTAGTTAAGGTTACAGGAATAACCAGCTCTGACTCTTTGTCAGCCTCACTACAGTGCTGCAAAGAAACCTGGGGTTATTCTTATTATCTTTAATTGGTGTTGAATAGTAAGATGTCCTGGCTTTACAGAAGGAGAGGCACAAACTCTTTTCCAGGCTAAATGAAGATCTTCTAAATTAGCGAGACACCATTTCCTCCCCCTGTTTACAGGTTATCCGCTTTAAGCTGCGTGTTTGTGAGTTATATCAGGGAGTCAGACACTTTTGATTTGAAGCTTTCTTTTTCAGAGGAACCACAGTATCCAGAGTTGTACGCAGCGAGGGTGTAAAACTATTAACGATATAATCGACATCTGTGGGAGCAGAATTTAGGTGGCTGCACTGCATTCTGTTGGCACATGACATAGAGAATAACAGTGGAGGAATTATATCCTCATATTTAGTTACAGCACTTCCAGAAGGGCATCTCTTGTAATGAAACTAATTCCCCGCTGCTGTGTAATCCATTATTGTTATTTAAACGTTATTAAGAAATGATCAGCCAAAGGAGAGCTTTTAGGGAGTGCTGTTAAATGTTCATTTCTATACCAACATCAGAACAAGATCCAGAGTGTAATTAACATGGTTGGTGGGTTCACTTACATTTTGAGAGAACCCAGTTGAGTCTGCTAATAGGTTAAATGCAATGTTGCAATGTCACTTTCAGCATCTACATGGATGTTAAAATCACCCACTATAATTATTTTATCTGAACTGAGCATTAAATCAGATAAAAAGTCTCCAAAATCAGATAGAAACTCGGAGTAAGGGCCGGGTGGACGATAGATAACAAGAAATTAAACTGTTTTTTGAGTTTTCCAATTAAGGTGTAGAGGGCTAAGAGTCAGGCTTTCAAATGAATTAAAACTCTGTCTGGGTCCATGGTTGATTGCTGCTACTCCTCTTTCTTGGCCTCTGCTTCAAAGATTCAGACAGTTTGACTCAGGGGTGCTGATTCATTTAAACTAACATATTCATCCTGCATGCATCCAGATTTCTGTTAGGCAGAATAAATTAATATGTTGATCAATTATTAAATAGTTTACTAGCAGGGACTTAGAACAGAGAGACCTAATGTTCACATTTAACTGTTTTACTCTGCGGTGCAGCTGAGGATGCTTCATTGTTCCCTTTGTGAATTTTTATGCTTAAACTGTTTTGGGTTTTTTTGCTGGTTTTTGGTTAGATTTTTTGGTGGTCTGGGAGCAGACACAGTCTCTATGGGGATGGGGTTTTGGGGGGAAGACAGGAGGAAAGAAGCAGCAGATAAGTGTGTAAGACTGCAACTCTGCTTCCTGGTCTCAACACTGGATAGTCATGTTTTTGGGGGGGTTTAATAAATTTGGCTAAATTTGAAGAAATGAGGGGTGTGCAGTCCAAAGTGGGATGGATGGCATCTCTCATAAGTAAGTAAGTAAAGTTATTAAGCTCTTTTCACAGACCAGGTTTTCCCCAGAAAGTTTCCCAATTATCTATGAAGTCCACATCATTTTTCAGACACCATTCATACAGACAGCAATTTAAGGAGAACATGCAGCTAAACATTTCACTCCTGTTTCAGCTGTGGAGGAGACCAGAGAAAACTACAGAGTCCTACATTGTTTGGGCAGAGTTACACACTGATTCAACCAGGTGTCATTACTGCCGCCATGATTTATTTTTTTACAAAATTTATGGTTATCCTTATCCAGCAGTTTCAGACTTCCTTGTGTCATCTGTTGTGGCTCCTGAAAGACAATCAACAATGGCTATTGGTGTCTCTAGCTCCACATTTCTCAAAACAGAGTTTGTTCCTTGGTGAGGAAGTGAAACAATACCACAATGAGAGCCAACACCAAGTGAGAGCACCACCAAGCATTGGCACTCCTTAGATTCAAGTGAAAATGAAACTGGAAATTACTTTCACTTTCAATGCTTGTGATCCTGTGACAGTAGAGACACAACATGGGGGATGGACATGTGAAATATGCATAATGAGTGGGCATGGCACCTCAAAATGGCTGCCATAAGGTGTGGAAATACAGGAAAGAATGAGAAAAAACTAGATCAACGCATTTCTGCCTTGAAACGTCTGAAACTAGCCTTATTTGCCACTATGAGATTTCTATGCAAATGAATACATAATGAGGTCATCTGCATACATACAAAACCTTATCAAAACGTAGGTGATAATGTAAAGGCTACTATATTCAGAGAGCAAAATTCTTTATCTTAATTGGAAAATTCAAGTCAGTGTGACTGCAGCAAGAAGACAAAATCAACAATGCATAATTCTGAAGCTCATTTGCACGTATATTTGCAGCTAGCTGCTTATATACATGTCTTTTGAAGACACTGCATTAAACAGGTTTAACAGGTCTAATCTGGTCTTGTTGTTATTAAGTATAACTAGTGGTTTGCACCATGGTGTAAACCCTCTGCATTTTTACTCATGAAGGTGCTTCTTGATTGTAGACTTTTACAGTGAGGGACCTGCCTCGTGAAGAATCTTCTTTTAGTTCACAGAAATACCACTTCAGCTGCCTTCTGTGATCTTTTGGGCCTTTTGGTGGTGTTGAGCTGGTCAGTGCATTCATTCCTTTTTCAAGAAGATTGCTGACTGGACCACTCCTGAAGGTTTTATTATTTTTCTGGCAGATTCATTTTGGTTTTTCAGTCTTATTATGGCCTCCTTCATTTGCACTGACATCTCTTTGGGCCTGATGGTTAAAATTATAGCGAACAGCTATAAAGATACAAATTCAAAACTTTGAATATTTCAACTTCAGATATGTCTGCATCAAATGCCATGAAATAACAAGGGAACAACCTCCTAACCTGGCTTTGAAACTGCTTGTCAGTCAGTTATCTGATTAAATTTGAACTTCTGTTAATGCAAAATCTTTCTGAAAAGCCCTTGAATTAAAGTTTAAAGTCTGCATTTCAATCATATCCATCCACTGCAGTGGTCTACAGAGGCAAAACAAAGTAAATTGATGCTACAGTTAAGTATATAATAAACATGGCCTTTAGGTGCACTGGAAGAAGGGTTTTGCAATGCTACTCTAGTACCCCGTGTAATTAGTTCAGACTTGCTGGATTTGTTTTTCAGAGGGAGTTAATGAAGGAAGATAAGAAGCTAAAATTAAAAATTGCGACTCCTGCACTATTTACTGCTGTACTATATATTTTAAATTTTAATCTTACACTGCAGTATATACAAGCTAGAATAACAATGCAAGGAAAACGATAATATTAAATTATTATTTAAATACAGCTGATGACCAGGTAAGTCTACTGCCTTAACATGGTGTTGGAATACTATGTGGTGCCAAAACACCTTCAATAGGCCTTCGTACTGATGGTCCAAGACTTTGGAACTTTACCAGAGGGAATGAAGAACATTGTTCTAAGAGACGTTCCCTCATTTGGTATTTTGATGCGTGTGTTGTCCAAAATATTAAATCTGTGGTCAACACACTTTAGATTTGTTGTCTGAAGGCCCTTTATGTACTATGATTGGAGGCACCGGCATCCTCAGAGAGACTGCATAGAAAAGTTTAATTATAGGATTCAAGTGATCATTGAAAAAATATTCATATTGATTTAAACCGATCCTTTACGTAGAGACAACCAGACCCTGAGCATCCCAGCAAAATGTCCCTGAAACATGAAAGGCTCCCTTAACCTCTGCTTTAAACTGGATTCTTAAAGTGAGCCATCTCCAGACAGAGTTTGGTCAGCATGAGTGAATAATTTTCAGGCAATTTTTATTACCACTCTGTCTCTGTGAGGTTATAACTTCAAAGAGATATAAACTTAAACTGGTAGAGTTCTTTCCTGTAACCAGGGGACATATTATTACAGCTATGGGAGCCTCCAGAGTTCTTCATGCCAGAAGTTCTCAGTAAATTAATACGCAGAAAGATGATTAACCCTATTAATAACAATTTTATGGTCATTTTGGGTGTCCGCGTTCTATGGTTTCGTGCTTGCGAACGGAGCACAACAGCAAGTCTGCTCAAAATTAATTTAAAAAACAAAACTGAGGGAAACACTGTAGAGCCATTTCCATTTTATTGTTCTGGGATCTTGCCCACTAAAAATTCAAGTAAGTACAAGCAAGTAACTGACTTTTTTTCCATCCAAATATGAGCCGTTTAAATATTCAACGTGCACAACAGTTTTCACAATGGAAAAGATCTTTAAGCGTTTTATGTAAACTATTTGCATCAATAATAGATAAAAGGGCTGTGCATGTGCTCTCTAAACTAAACTGAGCAGGTCAAATGGGGTTGGACCAAGAAAGAGAAACGACACAAAATTAGTTCAACAATGCACGGTATTGACTACATAACTAAAAACAACAATAAGTTTGTGCTAATTAGTCAAGGTGTCTGTCTGCGATTACAGGGATTTGGCTATAGCAAACAACCAGTAAAAGGTGTTGATTCTATCAATTAATTCCCTACTGCTAGAATAACAATCACTTAGTATAATATAGTATTGAAACACACATTTTGAACTTTTTTCACAACTTCTGTTCAGCATATCTACTGATGCATATGAGATAAAAAATAACAAATTCACTGGCTAGAAAGCAGAAGCTGCTTTTGTCTGCATCTGCCTGAAATTAAACTTGAACAATTAAATTTGAATTTTTTGTGCCACACTTGCTACTTTTATCGCTGTTAAATCAATTATCCATCATATGAGCGCAGAAAGCGCATCAGGTCTGGATAATGCCAACAAATAGCAAATTATTTTGCAAAGAAAGGCAACACAGAAATGTGCTTGTGATGTGTGATGTATATAAAAATTGCATTATTCTGACTCTTCTCAGATAAATCTTCAAGTCAGAGCTGTGTGATTCTTTACTTTTGAAGACATCACTGACTTGGTAAGTGGACTTAAGTGCTTAAATAGCACTTTTCTACTCTGAGACTTCAATGTGCTTTTAGACTACAAGCCAAAGGCAGCCATTCAGCGATTTATTGTATGCCTTTAAGCATTTTTTTTACCCATCACTTACAATCCACTGAATCCACGAGGGCAGTTTGGGGTTTAGTATCTTGCTCAAGGATATTCAAAATGCAGAATGGAGGAGCCACTGACCTTCCAGTCAGGAGACAACCCACTACCTCCTGAGCTATAGCCGCCTGATGATCTCATCGTGCATTTAAGGGATCTGAAATTCAGTTTGTCAGAAGCTTACCTGACATACAGATTTGCACATTCACAAGATTCGTCATGCAGTATTTGTCATTCTTTTCACATTCAAATCTATACCCAAGTTCAGCCTATTGTTGTGTGTGATGTATATACTGTGATACAAACATGGGGATTGGCCTGTGTGGAAAACACAAAGGTGAGCAGTTGTATAATGAGGTTGCCACAGCAGTTTTCCTGGAAACACAGAAAATCCCTGCCAGTCTTTGTCATGTCACATATAAGAAACCAACAACCTAAACTGGTTAAACAGCCATGTTTATTTCAGTAACAGGAGAAGCTAATGTTTGTTTTTCTCTTTTTCAGCTGATTAATACAGAACCAACACAAGCAAGATTTCTGTGAAGGGCCATGACCTTCATCTTAAAAACTAGAAACAAACATGAGCTGCATACTGATTCTCTGAATGTTTTATTTAAAAATTTATGCAGGGCGCTTACCGACACAATAGAGCCCGAGTAAAATTAAGTGAAAACCTGAAGTACCTCAAGTAGTAAATGATAATTATGATCATCTGGGATATACATGTGTTTTAGTGTCACAGTAACCTTTCAGCATAGACCTCCTGCACCTTTTCTGGGCTTTGTTTTCAGACTTTGGAAAATCTAGTCAATGATAGGACACTTTAGCCAATCATAAATCTTTTCTGATTTCACTAGGTAAAGTCAAAAGCAAAAATGTCTGCCCAGGAATGACTGGGTTATGGGTTAAATATTGGAAAAATCCAAAATATAGTAGAAAAGTAAGGTAACAAAGGGGGGAAAGCAAAATGGAGTTAGTGCAGTAGGAGGGAAACTACAGATGGTAAAATTAGTTACACTGAATCAGCTTCTGAACTCAGTCAAGTATTAATCCAGGTGAACTTAAAAATCTAACAAAGTACACTCCAAATGCAAACTGGCGACACAGACGCAGGCAGATAGAGTACTGACTAGAACTGATACAACAGCAGAGATCTTTAATTTCTAGAAGAGCTGGAAGACTCACTGCCTCAAGTTGCAATCTACCAGAAAAACATACTTGTAACCAAAAATGTGTTTTAATGGATTTAATGCCAGACGCATTTTAAAACACGCTGGCAAGTGCAGTTGTTGCTTTAAGGCACGACTGGTCTGATGCCAACGTGAAAAACAGCATTTATAAAAGTAACCAGCTGGCAATACAAAACTGCAGAAAACGCCCATAAATGGCGCATGTTGAATGATTCTTCCCAGGTTTTGGTTCCAGATCCATCAATTCCCAAAATAGCAACTAATAAATAAATAAATAAAAATTAATGAATTGAAAAAAGAAAAAAAAACATTGTCAATATTTAGCGCTATATAACTGCCAATATGGAAGGGAAGGAAAAACAAGTTCTTTATAAGGTTGGGTATTCCTACATTCACACAGACACAAAAATGACAAAGCTCTTTCACCAGAGACATTTTAGTCCAGGCTCATCCTGCCAGCCACTTGATTTGATTTAATAAAATTTCTGTTTTTCTCCCACAGGGAACAGCAGTTAAAAGCATTCCCATGTACTTGTCCTTGAGCCCAACCAATGGCGTCATGGCTTTTTAGCTCTGGCTGCTTTCTCTGCATTTCTGTTACAGTTTTGACCACAAGCTTGGCCTCAGCCTGTTGTTATTCTGCAGGATGACCCAACACTGTAGCCTTTACCCATGCTATCCTGACTACACAATCTGCTCTCAGTCCTTTGTCAGGGAACAAATGCTGCTTACCTCATCAAAGCTCCCACATCTATTGTATATTCGCCTGATTGTGTTCCAGTGGATGCAGTTTGGATGACTACCTGCAGCACTTCCTAGATAGGCTCTTTTGTCATACTAATATTATTCAGAGCTTTTTCCTTGGTGCCAATTACTGACATCCTGAATTCACAAGAATATGATAACTTTTAATACCTCATATACAGGATACTCTATATGTATAATATACTTTATACATACTGTATCATACTTTTCCCATATTTCAAAACCCTGGCAACTTTCACATTCCCTGCTTGGTAGGCGCTCATATTTTTCAAACTCCATGCATTGGCTTTTGGTCATAAATATGAAGCCTCTGAGATCAAGCTAAGAAAATCGTGGTGAGGTAATTTTCTCAGTGTTGATAAAACTCCCCCAGAACTACCCAAGAAAGTTTAAATAGTACACCCAATCACAAGTAGGCTTAAGTTCATATGTAAAAATCAGTAGAAGTCTGACTAAAAAGATAATAACAGTATCAAATGATTCTTTGCTATGCACCAAAGTTGCTTATAGGGTAAACAAACTTACCAAAAATAAATAAAGTGAAATACATCAGCATTTAGCTCGTAGCTGATAACATTTTCAACATTTGCATCTGCTCTCTGTTATGCCCTAGGATGGATTCTTCTTTTAATACAGCATCTGCACATCTTAAAACAAGGCATATGAAGAAAAATTATATATTAAAAATATTCCACAGTCACAACCGGTTCTTTCACTTCATGAATCTGCTGCAACATTCTGTTGCTACAGTTCATAACCACCTACTGTGCTAATAATCAGAGCTTGCTACAGTCTCAGATTAAGTTAAATTATGGGCTTAATTATAACCCTTAGGTGCAATTCACCTATATGCAAACAAAACCACACATTCATGTATGCATTTACACGATGCTCAAGAAAATGATTTCGCTTCTGCACAAATTATTTCACACTACATCACATTTCCCACCTTTCTCACATCCACAAACACCTGAAAGTAGCTCGAGGTCTTGCCTCTTTTTGGAGTTGAAAAAAGTAATCTTACTCAATGACCAAGAGAAGAGTAAAAGGAGGACATTTGCACCACCTGATACGATAATCGTCTGTCATCATTTTACCTGCGGTGAGGTACACAGGCAAAAACGAAGAGGTAGAAGGAGAGGATGGCAGGTTTATCACCACCGCCTCAGTCACCCAGAATAGCCCCCACCCCCCCGAGCGACAACAGGGAGCTCTCACAGTTATTTTTTTCCCCAACGCCCCCCCCCCATACTCACATTGCATTTGGTCACTTGAAAATTGTGACAGCTTCTATCTGATGCTCTGCCTTGCTCTCTTTCCCTTCGACTCTCCACTCCCCTTTTCCCGGTCTCTGCCATCTATCTGCTGCATCTATTGCCTCCATGCTGACGCCCTCTACCAGTTTTACTGTGATCCCTACTGTAATGATGTCTCTCCATTGTTCTTTCCATCTCTCCTTCACATGCACTCTCTCACAGGCAGGGTGTCAGAGGCACGCTGTCATCCTTAATGACACTCTCTCATCTCATTTTTTTCTGCAAGTTCTGACACCCTACAGACAAAAAAAGAGCAAGCATGGACTTATCTGACACTATGGAAATGCATGTTTTTTTTAAATATCTGGGCCCTCTAATTGTCTCTGAATGTACATGTCTTTCATGTCATCTCTCTTCTGCCTGAAGCTGCTTGATTCTTTGACTGACTACTATCTATTTGGGGGTGAGGAAAGCAATCAGGGAATAATTATTATTGCTATTTGCATGAGAATGCCAGAGCCGTCATCATTCCCTTCACACACTGCAAGAGATGAGATTAATTTGGGGTTTCTGTCCTATTGATTGTCTGATAATCACAAACCTACAAAGAAAGGGTATCAGTCAGCCATATTCCCTGGTGCTGGGTGGGCCCAATTCACAACAAAAACAAAAAAGAAACCAGAAAGGGATTCATTTATTTTTTTCATCTTGTAAAGTGAAATTAAATCCATAGATATAGGCTGAATGGAGAAAAAACAATATAGGATCAAGTTATATGACAGAATTCTTCATGAAATGACAGACATTTGTAAATTAGAACCATTACTGAATTCCCTTTAATACATCTGTATCCACAAAATACATCTTGAGAAAGGATTAGTGCAATGAAATACCTTCATTTCGCTCACTGAAGACAAGTTGTTAGTCTTTTTTTAGCAACATGGTTAGCAACATTAGGCCCAGTATGAGACTTCTTCTCCACATGTATGCCGATTCAAACAATTACACTTAAAGGACATTCACCAAAGTGTTTTTTTTCCCCATGAAGGCAGGTGTGCCTTTTCAATTCTTTTAAACTGGAACACCACAAAATGTTGGCAATGTGATGAGGTGTTGAGCATTTTTACAGCAAAAATGCTTAATTTTGAGTAAAAGGCAGTGCTTGTCACTGTCAGTCCTTACCCAGTTATCTAGTCGCAATGGAGAAGGGGTGAGTCAAACACTACATCAATTAATCATCACTAGACAACAGTGGAGAAGTTAATACTGCTCCTTTCTGCACGCCTGAGCACCAAGAGAAACAGTACAGTACTCTATAATCTGGGTCTGCCCTGGGACCTCCTCCCAGTAGGACATGGTTGGAACACCTCACCCAAGAGGCTAGTCAGATGCCCAAACTCCCTCAACTAGTTCCTTTCAACGTGGAGGAGTAGCGGCTCTACTCCGAGCACCTCTCATATGATTGCACTCCTCACCCAATCTGTAAGGGAGAGACCAGCCACCCATCGGAGGAAGCTCATTTCCACCACTTGTATCTGCAATCTCGTCCTTTTGGTCACTACCCAAAACTCATAACCATAGGTGAGGGTAGGGACATAAATCGACAGCTTCACTTTTATGCTTAGCTCTCTCTTCATCACAATGGATCAGTGCAGCATCTGCATCACTGCAGCCACACCCCCAAGTTGTCTGTCTTTCCTCACTTATGGACAAGACCCCAAATTACTCCTCCACTTGGGGAAGCAACTCATCCTTGACCCAGAGTGGGCACTCCACCCTTTTCCGGCCGAGGACCATGGCCTCATATTTAGAAGTGCTAATTCTCATACCCGCTGCCTCACACTTGGCTGCAAACTGCTCCAGTGTGAGCTGGAGGCTACCACCTGATGAAGCCAACAGGACCACATCATTCTGTCCATAAAAATTATAAACAGAGTTGGTGTATAGCAGTCCAACACTCACTGAGAAAGAGTCCAACTTATTGCTGGCAATGTGGACCAAACTCTTGCTGCAGTTGTACAGGGACTGAATGACTTGTAACAACGGGCCAGACACCCCATACTCCCACAGCACCCCCTCACAGGATACCCTGAGGGCTACAGTCGAATGGCTTCTCAAGTTCCAAAAAACACACATGTCGACTGGATGGGCAAATTGCCACACTCACTCAAATATCCTTAAGAGAATAAAGAACTGGTCCAGTGTTCCGTGACCAAGATGAAAACCGTATTGTTGCAACTGAATCCAAGGTTCGACTAACAAACGAACTCTCCTTTCCAGCACCCTGGAATAGACCTTCCTGGCAAGGCTGAGGAGTGTGAGCCCTAGATGACATGCGATGCCAGCATTGAATTGACAACTCTGCTAAAAAAAAAAAACCAGTGTGATGACAGCATTTCTAAAATAAGTTGAGCATCTTTTTCCATTAATCTAGGTTTAAAAAACAAAAGTCAGTGCATATATCAGGCCAAAGTTGAATGACTGGGATCTGTCAGGCTCAAATTATTCAATTTGTTGTTACAATCAAAGTAAAAAGCATTTCATGGAAAACAAATAAGTAGATCAAATAAATCCTACAAAAAAAAGAAAAAAGAAAGAAAAACCCCACATACTCAAAGAGTATCTAAGGGCATTAGTAAATTAAAATCCTGGCTAACAGATTCAGAAAAAATCTGCTTAATTTGCATATGTGAAGTATATAAATAAATATCATGTCGACAATTCTTCTGTTACAGAAGATTTTATTTTCCTTTAACTTCAAATTCCTTTGTAGGCATGCGTATAAAGGAGCAAGGTCCCAGTAAAACCAAACAATAGATGCAGCTTCTTGTGCATGTTCACAAACATTTATTCCTGTAAACTAACGGAACTGAAAATGGTTAAGTTCTTCTGCCTGCAGCTCTTTATTTGTAATGGTGTGAAATACTCATGTTATTTTTGCATACAGTGCAGGGTTTGCAGCTCTCTATAAGTTAAAAAGGCTAAAAAAGACTGCAGTGCAACCTAGGAGCAAAGAAGACCCCTTGCAGCAGGGGAAAGTTATAACCACCACGATATAAATGCAAAGCAGAGAGCAGCCAATACACCTTCAAGCTTTATTAATGCTCTCAGACTAGAAGCTGCATGACATGAATAAGTTGACCGCACCATGTTTCCAGTAACCCTTAACCTCAAGCCTCTGTAATCCACTACCACAGCTGCAGGGCTCACAGAGCATACAAAAAAGAGGGTACAAGAAATAGTCTTGTTGAATAAGGGGTAAAGACCTGTGATATACAGGTGAAAAAGAAGAACTAAATTAAGGCATGAAGTAGGAGGGGAGGACGAAGGACAGCACAGGCCAACAGAGAGGTGGATACAACAGGGAAAGTAGAGACAGAGCAGAATAACATTAGTTATTTCCTGAATCTGAAAAAAAACAATATTTGAAAAAAAATTTTGGTACAAACACAAAATGTTTGGTAATAGTATGTGAGTTATATGTACATACATAAGATGCGTCACCATTCTAAAAATATCAAGACACTGTATTTATTTCACCCAGCCATATTTCTAAGCACCCATCTGAGTTGTTCTTATGCTACTGTCAGGGAAAATAGTGGTTAGAGAAAGGCACGATCAAAATTGCTGCAACTTTGCAAAACTGCAATGAAATCGTGACCTCACTGCCTTTGAAACGGTTGCTTCAAAGACAGGGAGTAAGGCTGGAGGCAGTCAGTCAGTTGCCGTCTTCAAAGCAACTTTGATGTGTCAAGACTGTGATATAACGTCAATAACACAGACTGCCATCGGTTTGCAATTGAATGCGGTCAAGTTGGTAATTACATGCAATCTGTTTGGGATAATACAGCTATTAACTCTGATAAAATGGAAAAAATTGCCATCTACATTCAGAGTCCAGCAAGAATCTCATAGATTAGAAACAAATTCAGACAGACATGGTGACATAGTTGTTGGAGGATATTGATTTAATTGCAACATTACATAGGTGCTCGGCAACCTTATTTTTATGTAGGAATATAACAAGACTAAAACCAGTTGGCAACCAACTGGGCTGAGTGCCCTATTGCAAATAAATGCATCGCACATAGACTAGTCGGCATAGACTGACTCGGACTGACTGCAACATGGTGGCAATCTCTACATTCAGAAATTCATTTGCAAATCTTTGCCAGTCTTTCCGAGTCAGACTGCAATCATTTAGAGACAGGTTGCCTCTCACCAAGCCACTTGTGCAATTGCACAAAATTTTCTTGTGATCAAAAGTGTTACTGAGTAGTTGTGGCGACTAACTGGTCACCCAGAGGTTGAGCGCACAACACGTTCAACTTCTTGGTGACCAGTTAGTCACTGCAACTACTTGTGATCACTCTCTGATAGCAAAAAGATTCATATTAACTGTGTGAGTTTAAATGGAAAACACTGTAAAGTCAAAACCGTTGACAGCAGCCACCATGAGAAACCAAAAACACCAAATAAATAAATAAAACTTATTGCAACAAATTAATATATTAAATAACTGCTCACACAATAAAATTCACTGTTTTTGAGAAGCGTAGAACAAAAAGCATTGTTTTACATTGTAAACACAGAGCTGAAGCAGAATGTTTAAGACAGTGCATTTAGGCAAACCTGTCAATTCCATTTACACATTGCACATGTCTCACAGCAAAAATATTTTTTTTATAATCTAGATAAGGTCATGTTGTGGTACTCAAAGACGACGGTAAACAGGTCACTTTATCAAATCACTGGCAAGATACAAGTCAAATGGAAAAAAAAATAGAAAAATAACACTGCAGATGTGGAAGTACACACTTGTGCATGCCGAGTGCTTTGGCACTGTCAGTTTGTCACAAAGTCACACGGTAAGCTGCAAATCCCTGCATATCATGCAAGATTTATGGAGTAAAACTACAGCATTGCTAGTACTGTTGGGATGTTTACTTTCAGTCCCTGCAAGTTCAAGGTTTTATTCTTAAATTGTGTCAGCTTGATAAAAAGTTTACAGTTGCTGCAACTGACATGTCATACTGTCTACAGTGCACAGCAAAGTTTTCCTGTTGTACCAGAACAATGGATACTCTGTTTCCCTTTAGTAGTGCCACTTCTTCTATACCAGCTTAGTAGAGAAGCCACCAGTTGCTGCCTGCCATATCTCATGATTTTTCTTTTTAAAAGAATTTCATATAGACCTACCTCAATTTTGTAACATTTTAACAGCAAAATACAATATCACCAAATTAGAAAATTGCAAGATTATATATATATATATTTTTTTTTTTTAACTTGCACATACTTAAAAAGGCTGGCTGTAGTCCAGAGCCCTGACCTACAAAGTAAGATCACAGAATGAAAATAAATAGTTAAAATGCCCGACTGTGTCTGAGTCCATGAGGAGAAAAATCCCTCACTAGTGACCTTGTACTCTGACAGCAAGTGGGCTGAGCCAGCATCTCAGGCATTTATCACCACCAGTGCTGAAGACCTAGTATTCATTCAAGGTACAAACACAAAGTTAACATCAAGGCAATTTAAATGGGCAGCATTTTACACCAGGTCAATGAAAAGGACTGTAAACTGCACGTTCTGTCACATTTTTAATTGAGTGAAAATCCCAACAGGGTGCAAAGAAAAATCAATACAGCAGCTGAGAGCCAAGCAAAGGAGAGAGCACAGCTTCAAACTACAGGCAGACACGTTTAATATTTCCCTAAAATATAAAATGAAATGTTGCTCGCATTTTACCCTGTAATTAAATTGCAATCATCATCCATCATATTCCAAACACATTTGTCATATTGTTCAACAGAATAGAAAGAAAATTTGCAACTGATTAATGCACTCCTGTGGATTCTTTGCTTTATACATTTGCAAAACAACAAAACATTCAAAGAAAGAAAGGAAAACGTCACACAGGAGGGAAAAACAAGCAGAACAAAGAGGTGGTTAAACAGGAAAAATTATTAACTTCAAAATGAAATTAAATGTGAAATAATACGATCTACATATTTTATCACACCCTGCCTTCATTGCTACATTGGTGTTATTTTCTGCTCATTCCCATTTTGGTGAAATATGTAAAGATCAGAGCCTCTTGATGTTGCACTGGAGCACCAGCTGAACTGAAACAAGTTCTCATGAGTTAGGTAAATAATTTGTCTTTTTTTAAAAAAAATATATATATATTTTTCAAGATAGTATTAAGTTACTCTCACTTGCACTGATGATTTAACCAGGAGATGATCGTGCTTTGTATGCAAGTATGAGTAATGTTTAACACGTGAAAAATGAGGAGGATTTTTACTTCATGAACCAGAAATATCAAAAAGTGTTCCTCCAACTTTGTAACGCTATGGATCTAACATTTGACCTATTTGAATTACACCCACTATGTGGGTGTCAGTACAGAGGCTGGTAACCAACTTGCCATCCCATGCAAGGGCTCTGCAAGGCTCTGGCATGTGAACCTCTTATTTTCATCTTTTAGCAAAGACAGTATTTTTATAGTCATGTGGTCAATATTCTTGGGTCTGGAAGTCATAGAAGAGAGAGAAAAGTCATGTTTTCATGCTGCTGAAGGCATAGAAACTGATTTGTCCTACTTTGTCTTCTGTTTATTTTTATTTGATCATCTTAATGTGACAAGTTTGTATATCTGTAAATCTGATGTCTTCATTGTTCTGGTTGCATCCTAAAAGACAATAGCTACCAGCTACTAATGACTTTGAAAACATGTCTATGAGATTGTGCCAATTTGGCTTTATGTCATCTGTCAGCCTTTTTGAGATATAACTTTCTTTTTTTAATTAATTAAAAACATGTCTAAAAAAAACAGTTGTCATGAAATTGTGTGTAATTTTTTCTTATTAGTCTGTTTTGGCAATTGCTATGAATGCCAGCAATACTGAATGACATCAACTTAATCTTCCTAAAGTCAAAGTTATAGTGCCAAATTGCCAAAACAGGCCAATAAGTTATTGGCAACTCCATCAGATTTCATCATTCTGAATCAGTCATACACAATAAGAAGGGTGAATATACAAACTCCACACTGCAGGGACAATTCACTCCAGAAACTTAGTGCTAATAATCTCTGCATCAACCATGCCTCCTAATCTGCTCAAAACACCACAATCTGATTCAGCTACCGCTTTAATGAGTCTCTCCTCCTGCAAACAGACTCCAGCTCCTCTGTCTCAGAAATGCAGTTGCCAACAGCCGTCCCTGTTCTTCGTTCTGTGAGTGCCACTACAAGCATGAGGGGCCCTCCAAGCAGAATTGCAGCATATGGCGAACTGGTTCATTTGCTGCTCCGCTAAGCTGACCAAGGCTGTCAAACAGGAAAATGATTTGATTGCACCGGCACACCAGAAATGTGCAACTGGAGTCTGTCAGTGAGGTGAAAGACTAAAGAGGGAGCTAAATGACAACAAGGAGCAACATTACAGCAACCTCGCCGGCCATACTTTGTTAGTGTTTTGTTTTAGTCCCAACTGACCAGTGCTAATTTTTAATAGAAAAGCCTGTCCTGAGAAATTGGTCAGTACAGATTTTCAGCACAAACTGCCTGGTAATGTGAGCGATTTACAGAAACAATCTTTACCTTAAATTGCTGGTGGACTCATTAGAGCCATCCTGATAAAATTATAACATTTTAAGTATTTAAAATGAGGACAATTATGATTACACCGGGACTTTCACAGCAGCAAATAAGTAAGAAGTCTACAAAGAGATAAATGTGAATTAGGAGCGGTTTAAAATGGTGACTGCGAAACAACAGCCCATTGTACTTTGATTTGTATGTCTGAGGTGGAGGAAAGCGTGCTGATATGTGACAAGAATACAGCCTAAACACCACAAGTCTCCTAGTAGCCAGCTGTGTTGCCAAACAATGTTGGTAAACATTATTGCCCCTGAGGCTAACATTAGCTAGCATACTGCTGTTGACCGATATTACTGAGAGTTTAAATCTCACTTTCATGTTTACTGCCTCTCCCCGCCACTATTTCATACAGGCTCATTGAACCTTCTGCTGCTGCTTGTTTTTTCTCACATCAAGCTGTTGTGGACAAGGCCTTAGTTTCTGTTTATCCGTATCCCCATGAGATCACGTAAGGTGGCACAATCATCTTAATATAATCCTGTTATCTAACACACCATTATTTTTGAAATCATTTAAGTGTCTGCATGCAGACAAAACTGGTTAAGATTTGAAAACTCAGTCCAAGCTTCGCATAAGTCCGTTCATTAGTTTATGCAGCCTAATTACCTTTCACACAGTTTAGATTTATGAAGAAAGGCCCTGTGAAATTTTCTCAAGCAGTTTAATCATATTTACATGTGCACAAAGATTCTTGTTCAGAGATGGCATTAGAGACATCATGTGCCTTGAGGTCTAATTGATATGCATAGCCACATCAGACATTAACACGGATACAGAACAAACTCAATGTAGCCGCAGATATATTATATGCACCTCAGGTCAGTGTCACTGTTTTATTTTCTCTGTTTTTTAAAAATTAAAAGACAGAAAGCTGCATGCAAGTCATCATAAGCACAGCAAGAACTCAAATTTATTATTGCATATCTGAGTATTAGAAGAGCAACAAGATTATGTTTCATTTTCCTTTGATACCATGTTGAGAACAGTAAGGCTAATGAATGCCCACGTAAGTCGTCAGTATAAATAGTAAGCTGCTAGGCATTGCAAGTCCCTATTTGACACGCGACCAATATGAATAAAATAATTTGATTTTTTTTTAAACGTACTGTGTGATGTTGATAGCTACCACAGCAGTATCTCCTCTAAACTGTCTCTTATTTTGCCACCAACTGATCTGACCTGATAAGTGAAAATAATTAGAAACTGAAAGTCTCCCTGAACATTCAATGGGGCACAGAAAAAAAAAGAAAAAAAAATCACATCAGCACTGTGAGACTATGTATGACTATGTGCAGATGGAAGTGGAAAATGGAAAAGAGTGGAAAGCCTGCAGGCAATCCACTGGCAAAGCACTAATTCATGAACAAAGAAACAACCAGTTCATTTCATTAATGACCAATGCAATCTACAAACAGCGAGCAAGTAATCTACCAACTAAAATAATTCTGTTTAAGCCAGGATTTAAGCTCAATGAGAGGTAGCTGAAGAAAATCAATATGTTTTTTATATGAAGTATATTAGAAACTATTAGAAAATACTGGTGACTGTGTGTGTGTGTGATTTCTGGATAAATCTGATGGCTCAGGTGGAGCACAGGAATTATCCAGAGGAAGGCTGCATTATTACAAACTATTCCACCAAGTAACCCTGAAATCTGTGTCCAACAGGTGATCTGTAGGATGTGCAGAACATTATTTATCATCAGATGCTGACCCATCCACATATTAATAAAGCTACTGTGCCACTTGCTTACATGCCTCACTCTTATATTTTCTGGATGCTACCTCAAGTTGCACAGAAAGTAGATCAGGAAAAAAAGGTGACATTTTTTAAGCATACACACTGCTAAGAAAAGACACACAAATACTTTTTCATTGCATATTGATCTGTGCCTAGAAATGTAAATGAGAACATGAAATATCTGTGACAACCCCAAGCTACTAGGTGTTTCTGGTCTCATTGGTTTTTTGCTCTGTTCTGCAGGAGTTAATGGGAGGGTAATTAGCTACATGTGCTACACCTGGGCCTAGAGAGTTGGGCTATAAAACCACCCTCCTTCCTGAAGTGAGTCTCTCCATCTTTGACACCAGCTCAGGTACAGCATGATTTTTTTAATTTTTTTTTTTTGCTTTCCACACACTCTGCCACTCCTCCATGCATACATTGCACTACTGACCTGCTGACAGACATGTTTTCTTCATTTATTTATGTTCTTGTCAATAAGTTTTTTTCAACGTCACCACCTCATCCGGTCTCCCACTCCTCGTCCTTGAGCCAGCCTATGACAAATGGGGGCTTATCCAGGATGCAATTGCAAACCTACCACTGACTGTAAAAAGTAGCCTGGTTTCCTATAAAACAAAACTTTGCACATGTATTGGTATTCTTCCCCTGCCTCCAATGCTCCATGCAACCTCTAATCCATATTATCAAAATACCAACAATTGAGAAACCAAAATATAAGTTATTACAGGACACGGCTATAGCTGTGGCACTGCATTCATAGCATTGAACCAATTACAAGCTTGTGCTGATAACTGTAACTCCCAAATAAACATTTCTAGTGGCAACTATCAGAGTTATATCAGTCCTAAAATGAGCAAGTTGCATGCTGCAAACCTTAGTGAATCACACTTGTATGATTGACTTAAATTCGTCTCCCAAAATTTTGTGCTTGAAAAGAAACTCCTAGAGATGCATATGCAGTAAGGCCACCTGCAAAAATCCCTTTGTCCAGACCTTTCAGTCAAAAAAATTAAAGTTGTGCCTCTTTAGTAAATCCTGACAGTAGTTTAATGCCAAAAGAAGCTTTTGCAGTGGCACAGACAGAATAAATCTGGTCCTACATATTCTCGAACCTAGTCAAATCTAACAGTCCAGTGCTTACAAAGAGATAAGTCACAGTCCCTAGTCACCCATACAGACTGTCAGATCAGCTGTTTAAAAGAAACCTGATGAGCAACTATTTTGATAATCACTACTCATTGTCCTTCCACATCATTCTTTAAGTTTCTGTGCATTTGCTGCTGATTTTGTAGATTATGTACTGCTGATTAATAGAACAAGCAATATAAAGATGCCAAATTATTGGACACTTTCCACTTTATATGCACATTTACTTTATATGCAAAATGATAAAGTCATGAAATTAGCAATCATGAAAATATTTGTTGGTTAGTTACAAGTAATAACCAAATAGTTCCTATTTAAACTGTCATGTCTATCATGGTCCTCCAGTGCTGATATACTGCTTTCTATCTTTCTCTCACTCTTTGCTCTCCCTCTTCGGTCTGTGTGCATGTGTGTGAATGGGTAACTGACTCTGTTTCAGGGGTGGGATTACTCCTGGGTCCCCGCCCTCGTGCCCCTGGAGTCTTCTCACCTGTTTGCAATCATTCATCACCTCCTGCTATTTAAGACTGAAGAAATCCTTAAGCTCGACGTCGTGGTAGTGTGGTTGAGCTCCTCATGTTTGCGCTGTTTTCTTGCTTTCCTTTTTTGTTCTGGAAAACAATCTTCTTGTCTCTGTGCTGAAGCCCCGTGTTGGAGAGTGCTGGAGAGACGAGTGTGGTGAGAGATTCTGTGGATTTACCTGTCATCTGGCTCCAGACCCACAGCTCAGTATCATTTTCTAAATACCTGTGACCACACCGCATTAAATAAAGCTGTCAGTCCAACTCCGCACCTCCATTATGACAATCACTGTAGAGATGCTGTAAAATATGCAGTATAGTTTAAAACTTTAATTTTTGTGCAGACCACCATCTACACGGTTATCTTGTGCAGTGCTTGGAAAGACTGACTTGAGACAGAGCTAAGAAAACCAACATAATCCTGCCAAAGCTATTCATCACAAATAAATAAATAAATATTGCATTATGTGCGCTCACTTCTGGCAAGTCCCTTGTCATTTTCTGAGATCTAAAAAAAGAAAAAATTCTCCTACAGAACACTAATTACTTCAAATCACGTGAAACATGCCACCATGATGAGTCATATTCAAAAGCAGATTAAAGACTGTATTTTCTGTTTCTGCCACTATTTTCCAAGTTGTGTCTACACTCTAAAAGCACAAAAATAAAAATGCAGCTCTCTGATGTCTTGGCATTTCGTTTTCTAACCACGTGCTACATTCTTTGCGGTGGGCTCTAGGATTATTTGCCAGAGAATTTCAGCAAATAGTGTCAGATTAAACCTGATAAGTTTTACTGAAACTTTTGAGCTATTGGGTGTTAGGGTCATGCTTTCGCCATCTACTCCTCAAAAGTTGTAGAAGTTTTCCTGCAAATGAACTGAAGTCAGCTGTGACACGGCACTCTCTTTTTCACTTTTTCTTTTTCACTTTTGATCTATGTAATATATGTATATATATGACATAAAGTTTTAGTAAAGTTTTAGTACAACAATGCATCCAAAAAATTTAATGTGATTACAAGAAAACAAAATACATAAAGTTTATTTTGAAACTAAACATTCAACCTTGTCTTTACTTTAATACTTAATATAATTTGTCTTTCTAAAGATATAACAAATCACAAAAGTCAGTAAAGTACCAATTAGGGCTGTACTATATAGCATCCATGATACCAGTATATATTTAAAGTGTCATACTGTGATATCAATGATATAGCAATGCCATGAGTTTATATTCCCTAATGCACACATGACCCAAGCTCAAACATGTCTGACAGCAAGATCCACATGTCAGCCTCCACTTCCACAACCTCCAGCAAAACACAACGCTTTGCAACATATGAAAAAAATGGTACTGATAAACCTGGAAACAACAAATTTGAGTAAACCAGGCCGTGAAGGAGGAGATAGAAGCACCTGAAGACGTGTGACCCAAAAGTAAACAAATGACTCAACCAAGCATGGCTGGAGCACTTCCTAGTAGCACTACATATGACATGAGCAGCAAACTGTGATATCAACGCGGTACTGATGCAGTTACACAGTGGAAAAGCAGAGCTTTAAGCAGCTGGTTAAGAAGTCTGATCCAAGAACACCCCAAGCAGAAAATGCTTTTTGTTTAAATTTATTTTATTTTTTTAGGTGACAACATTGTGCAGCTCCTGGAGGTTAAATCACTTTAGCTATTGTTAAACTAATGTTTTAAGCAGGTATGTTATACTTTTACTTCCAATTTCCAATGAAAAATGCTACTTAAGTTACTTTTGTCTTACATCTGACTTATGTTTCATTGTATGTAATGCTTTGTCACTATTAATGCATTATATTGCTGCTGTGGGCATGCTGTGGCTTCGCACTTTGATGACAGACTGCCTAATTCAATGACAGCAGCTCACTGGAGAAGAACGATGGAAAATGTCCTGTTTGCACTAATAAATGCTGCTTTCTGCAAGAGACAAGCACCAATAAAACATTGTTCAGTTTTCCTAAATTATCAGAAATATCACAAACTTCCTTGAAATATTGAGATGTAATTTTGTGCCATTTCTGACAGATTTTAATGACACTCTTGTCCAGTCTCTACTTCACAATGCAATTTTGCAATAATAAAAATGACTTAAGTGAGTGGAACAGACAGCACTTACAGATATTAATAACATTTACCTCTGGGGACACAGACAGTTGAAAACAAAGATAAAACAATTTATGTTTCTGCAGCTTGCAAAATGTTACTGTGGCATTGTGAGTGAAGTATTGTGATATCATATTGTGGAGTCTCTGGTGAGTCCCACATCTAATACAATGAAATTTTATATAGTATTTGTAATAAAATAATTTTCAATTAGGAAAAATAATTTGGTACGTGTTTCTAAGCCCTAAAGCAGAAACAATATTAAATAATTAGCAGCCCAAAACATTTAATTTTATAATATATTAAGAAAAAAATGTAAGGGTTAATGTTTTTCTCCATTAAATATACATATTTTTGGTTATTAGAGAAAAATATTTTTTCCCCACTGTAGAAGGATAAATTGCACCAGGCCACAAAAAACTCATACTTGCAGGGGGGGGCTCACAAAGAAATAACCTCAGTGTCCTCAACAGTTCTGCAATCGATAATTCAGAGAGGGTTTTCCAACTTCAGGAGGTCATTGTGGCCACAGTGATTTAATCTCTGCAAAGTAAACAACAAAATAATCTGCCCAGAGTGTGAACTCAACATTGCCAGATGACACTGACAATGACAAATTGTCTCACGAGTTCAAAATATCGGCAGATGACATGAAAGGGAGAAGGAAAGGGTTATAGGTTTTTGAATAGCAGAGTGGAAAAATATCAAAGTTTTACATAAATATATGTCTGACTGCCCAAAGTGCTGATATTTTGCTGAATAAACAAATAATCCAAATGAGAAAAGATGTGGCTATACACTGCACTGGGTACACCTGCTCAGCTAATCATTAGTGTGAATATCTAACCAGCCAATCACAGGGCAGCAACTCAGTGCATTTAGGAATGAATACACGGTCAAGACAAAATGCTGAAGTTCAAACCAAGCATCAGAATTGGGAAGAATGTGATTTAAGTGAGTATGAACTTGACGTGGCTGTTGGTACCAGACGGGCTGGTCTGAGTATTTCAGAAACTGGTGATCTGCTGGGATTTTCCCACACAACCATCTCTAAGGTTTACAGAGAGTGATCTGAAAAAGAGAAAATGCCCAGTGAGTAGCAGTTCCCTGGGAGAAAATGTCTTGTTGATGTCAAAAAACAAGGAGAATGGGCAGACTGCTTCAAGCTGACAGGAAGGCAACAGTAACTCAAATAACCACTTGTTACAACCAAGATATGCAGAAGAGCATCTCTGAAAGCAAAACATGCCGATCTTTGAAGCAGATGAGCTACAGAAGACCACACTGGGTGCCACCCACCTTGCAACACTCTCGGTACCATAGTACCAAGTGAGCATCTTTTAGATACCATAGCGTACCTGAGTATTGTTGTTAACAAAGTCCATCTCTTTATAAACATAGTGTACCCAGTCGTCTGATGAACACATGGCAATGAGCTCAATGTACTCACTAAGATCTCAATCCAATAGAGCACTTTTGGGATATGGTGGAACTGGAGGTTAGCCGAGCTGGTGGAACTGGATGTACAGCCCAAAAATCTGCAGCAACTGTGTCATACTATCATGTCAACACAGACCTAAATTTCTGAGGCATGTATACCACAAAGAATGAATGCAGTTCTGAACCAAGTGTTAGAAAAGTGTACCTAATCAAGTGGCCAATGAGCGTATACGGTAATGTTCATTCTTACACAACACCACTTAGGAAGCCTCTAATGAGCCTACAATTCATTGTGCACCATACACTCCCCTATATACAGCCAGAGTAACAAATAACTCTCTTTAGTGACAAGCAGAACAAAGACTCCTGCAGCCAGTGGTATGCTCTGTCTTTTCCATTTAACCTGAGCTCTTCTACATTCTCTTTTCAATGCTAAACTATATTTATTCAGCCAAAAAAGACATTTCAAAAGTCAGAAGTCTTGTTTTTGACATGTTACCATTCACAGCAGAGGTGTAGTTCATTAGATGATTCACAGGTGTGATAACCTACAGATGATCTGTACAGAGACATGTGGAAAGGGCTTACCTGTTTACTGTTCCACATGTCAGTCTCTGCTGGTAATAGTACTAATTTGCTAGAAAATTGCAGGTGGGACAATCAGTGTTGGCTGCAGGAGAACATAACAGTCAATTGCTAGCTTACCAGGGCATCAGTATTTCATTATTTAGTCTACCTTTGCTGGTGCAGAAGGGGTAGGAAAAAGAGAAAAAAACAAAACAAAAAACTGCCTTCCACTCATCCTGCCCTTTTCATGCAGTCAGCCAGGCAACAGTCTTCTCCTAACCTGCTCTAATATTAACACACAGGCCCAAGCTGAGCTTACCCTGCTCTACTCCTCCATTCCCACCTGCCTGCCAGTCGTCCTCACACTGAGTAAATGCCCATGTAGATCCCAGATCAAACACTGCCTCTGCTGCTCGCCTGCTGTCAGTACATATTCATAACAAGTCCGAACGCCACAACCACCGATCTTCCCGTATCAGAGCTGATGGCGACAATGAGCTGGCACATTCACTTCACAAAGATGCACTCATCTTGTCAGGAAGACCAGCAGGTATCACTGCCAGCGGTATGGGAAGTGTTGTTGCAGCATGGCATGATAGAGACAGCTACTAATGTTACAAGTCACTGCGTGAGGTATCTCAGGATGGAGTTTGGATCCAGATCCATGGACATCCAAGCAACTGCTCCTTGAATAATGAATGGGAAGGGAAAGCAAAGCGGCAACTGCCAAAGCAGAACCGAGCATGAATGCAGAAGAGAGAAAGTAAATAAGGCAGTGCTGACACAAATTCAGCTACATATAATTAGACTGAAAATGACTGAACAGGTAAGAAGGTAAGGACTACAAGCTGAGGACGGCATAAAGTGAGATAAATAAATCGATGGATTTGCTTGTACTGCTGTACAATACTGATGCTAATGTATGCATAACTTATACAAAAGAATGCCGATTTGAATGCATCTTTTTAAGTTTATTTTCACTATACCACAAAAAAGAAAGAAAAAAAAAAGGGTAGTTAAGAAACAGAGTTGGAAGAAAGGATCACGCCTGGTAAAATATTCATTCAAATGAGTTCTCAAAGGATGCCATGAGTGCTGCAGAATACAATAAAAGCACAGTGATACATTATGCGGAATGTCACAAGTTCAGATTTATGCAAGACAGCATATCAGACAACATTTGAGATGTCTCTTATCGAAGGCTTTCCTGACTTTCACCATGATGTTCAGTAAACACCTTGGGCATTTCATCAGGCGGGCACTTCAAATTCACTGTCATCAATGCCCATCCCATTTTCCCTCAAAGCGAGAAAATGGGGACATGTTATGTGATGCTTGTACCATCATCTTGTGTCTTTATACTGGTGTGCCGTTGACCATATTTCCTCAAATAGCAACTGTGGCCGTTCGACGCAGATGCCAGCAAGCTGCTCTTAGAGGCAGGGTTTTACTTCCAAGTACTCCCTGTTTGATTATTAAGCAGTCATGTTACTGCAGGCAACTCTTACTCCAATATACTTCCATTTGCTATTTTAAAGGCAGCTTTAAGCTAATTATAACAGAGAAGGTAACAACATGTACATCAGTAAGATCATTTGAGGTTCTCTTATTTAACACGCGGAGCAGACATTGCTCAGTGCACTTATCTGCACTAAAACACAGGGATAGTCATCAAACCAGCTAACCCTTACTTTACTAATCTTACATGGCCAAACAATATAAAAGAAATCCTCACTATAACATGTAAAACAATTACACTGACATTCACAGTGTTTGCAGCTGCAAAGAAGGAACTTGCCATCCTCCCCCAGGATACAAAACAAACAATGTTTTCAGCATACCAACTTTTATCAGTCACTGACATTAAAATAGGATCAGCAAGCTCAACAATGTAGCATCAGCATATTCTTATTTTCAGGTTCCCAGAGTCATCCAAGCCATGCCACCACCCCCTTATGCAGTGGCTCAGCACCCACCGGGGGGTCACCCTAGAAGTGAAGAATCAATCAGAGTTTATGAAGCTGGTCTAGTCATTCTGACAGTTTGCCTCGAGATCTGAAAAGGACTGAGTACACCAAGGACAGAAAAATGAAATCTATTCATTCGACTTTTCAACATGAACAAACAAACTTTAACCATGCTAACACGCAAATAAATGCTTATTCGTGCAGGCTTTGCTTTGTTTAGTGCACAGAGTTGCTGCCAAACTGAGGTGGGACGCAGTGAAGGCAACTGAAAGTGAGACTCGGTTCACTCAGTCTCAGCAGAATAAAACTTTAAAATTTTAAATGCAGCTGGAAACAAGTTTTAGGGTCAGCCAAACTCTCAAAACACTAGTAAGAGGCATTGTACAAGAATTTTTCTAAAAACTATTTTCTGACATCTGTCACACACCAGAATTAAACATAGTTTGAAGACGTGTTTTGAATTAGCTGCTGCTATCTGCATTATATTTTCATAATGCACAACTTTAAAAGCAAGGATTTCATGATCTGTTTACACAAAGAAAAGCCACGGTGCAAAACATAGTGAAATTAAAGCCCCATTCACACAGGCCTAGATACTGGCCAGTGACTCGCTGGCAACCCAAAATCCTTGCAACATCCAGCAACCGCTGAGTGACTGAAATTTTAATTTTCATTTGATAGGTGGCTGGTGGTCAAGATAGGCACGCTATTCCCTAGCAGTTGCCAAGGGGTCACCGACAAGTCTCTAAACCTGTGCAGCTGGGGATTAACTGAAGTAGAAGTGCATGGGGGAGGATTTACAGCCAATTAGTATGACAAACAAGACAAGAGTGTGAGGTTACTTAACTGTAAATAATGCTGTTGCCTTACAAATATACAGTAAGCCCAACATTAACATACTTTTAGCTCTGTTCTTTGTTTACCTATTCTTGTTAGTCTTTAAATGACCATGTTCACCACACTTTATGGTAAAATACTACTAGTGTCTTTATATAGGCAAAGTATGCCAGATGCTTTATTCTAAACTTGGATCTGTTGCTAACATTTACTAGCAATTCTAACAACAGCATTAGAAGATTCAACACAATGAAGTGAGCTGACCAGAGATCAGATAACAAATGTTAAATGCATTTAGCTTGTCATTATTGTTCACTCTAAGATATAGCTCAATGTATGGTGAAAAGGAAAACTGCAGTCAGACAAAACTCAGAGGCAGACAGAGAATCAATCCAACCTTGGCCTCATGGGGCCATTGTCTGATTTCCAGTCATGCTGTCCTGCACACAAGTGTCATTTTGATAAAATAAAAAAAAAAAGAGAGAGCACACATTGTCCTGACACTGATGTGAGATTCTTTGCAGCAGGACAGCAACCATACCTGCAGAGGAGTCAGGCTGATGCTGGCAGATGGAGCTGTTGAAGAGTTATCAAGACATTTAACCCTCTGTGCCATTTTTCCTCTTTATTCAGTACCATAAGGCACACGCAAGTAATTGATACAAATATTTTCTGCAAAATATTATTTTCTATTGTTATGAATTGATTGAAAATATAAGATAATCACATTAAAAAAAAGGTTTGTGGCACTGTATATTTGAACCCACCGTTAATGGCAGATGTATCTGCATGTAGCCATTAGGTAGGTTTTAGATAAAAGCCATGATGACTCAAATAAAGGTATGAGTCTAATCAGTGGTCACGTTCCATCAAAGTCTTTCCACCCCAGCAGGGCACAGGGCCCTCAACACTCACAATACTCAAGTGATTATGACCACTGAGATCAAAAGAGCTCCTGGGTAGCTTGCAGAGATTAAAAGAGAAAGACAGATGGACAAAAAAGGACTCAGTCAACCTGTTTAAGGAAAGCATGTGATTTTCCATCGACTGGTCAGTTCGGAGGCTCTAATGCTCAGCTTAGACACTACATGAAAGATTACAGAAAGGCAAAGATGACTAATACATGAAAAGTAATAGAAAACCAGAGCAGGGGATGGGGATTGTGGGAGCAACACTATCACTTCAGATATCATGAAATCACGTGTTTGGCTACTGTGTTGATAGAAAGCACCGAGCTGTAGTATGATCTGCACAATTTTGACAAAAATGTTCATTATGCATTTGTTTGTTTTCTTTGCTGCGCCAACAAATGTCCTGAACTGTGACCCCAACAGTGACATACCACTATGAATTACACCTCATACACACACACACACACTCATACAATTACACACATCATAAGAAACAAAGAACTAAGGACAAAAATGTTCACTGAATGAGCTATAACAATTCTATGTTCAATGAACAATTCAATCTAATTGCACCAATTCATGAATATTTGATTGCAGTACTTCATGTACCACACTGACACAGCTCTGTGCCTCTGCCATAAGCCTCTCGTGTTCTGTTTTGTGCAGAGAACCACTACACGGTCAACTCAGTCACAAAAATAAAACACAGATTAGTCACTAGTGACGTTCTGGGCTTAAACTACAACTACAACGCATGTCTAACCTGAGCACCACTGGGGCACTCGCTAAGTTGCACTTGCTAGATGCATTTGCATCCATATGACAGGAAGAGCAAACAGTGGATGGAAATTACTGATTACTGGTTAGATGGTGGTAAACCAGGGCTTTAAGCAGCTGGTTAAAAAGCTCAACCCACGATTACAACATCATATATTGTTCAATTTCAACTTTATCAGGTGACAATGTTGTGCAGGCTCCCGGAGAGTGACAATATTAAGATATTTATTTACTGTTAAACTAAAGTCTTAAAGTAGCTACAGAGGAAAACACAGCCTAGGCTACTTTTGTGCTTACATTTGACTTATGCAGTGTCACTACTTCTGCACTACAATGCTGCTGCTGCTGGCACATTGTGGCCATAGATTCACACTTTGAATTAAGTAGTCGCTAGGCTTTTTCTTTTTTTAATGAAAAAAAAATGCTACAATTGAAAGCATTGCTTTTGATGCCAACACCAGTCGATAAGGAACACCAATATTCAATAGATATAGTGTGCATCTTTAATATGTGGTGAACTAAACAGGTAAAGCATATTCTCCTTGTTTGGTTCTTTTTTTACTTACTAAATTTCTTTATAGTTGTACTAACTATTTAAAGTGTGTAATATGGTTAAGGTAACTGATAAGGTCGCTGGTAACATACATTAGCTAACTTGCAGGTTGCAACATGTTTCTCATCTCATGTTTAAGCCAAAATTGGGCTCAGAATGTGTCAAACATGTACTACATCTAACATCCATCATTATTTTATCAAAACACAAACTACTTTAGGCAATGTAATCCAGGCTTTGATGTAATAAAGGCCACAATGTTTACTGAATACTTCCCTTTATACTTCCTGGGAGATTTAGGTCAGCTTAAAGCTGGAAGGCCGTACATCTTAACAGTTCTATGCAACAGTATCAGTGTTGCATCAACACCTCTTGCATTATTTCAGTCAGGGAAAAAAAAAACCTTTGTTTTGACACAAATAAATTAATCATTTCATTAATTACCTGCGCAATCTTTTTTTTTTTAGTAGAAAACCCCTACAGGGAAAATTACTCCTTTAACACACAGTCCATCATCAACCTACTATAATCCACCACTGCAGACAGCTGCAGTGTCTACTACATAAGCCCTATCCACACACTGAGCTGTCTGTCTGTGGCTGCACTCCAGCTCTTCTTCCAAGTTGGTTAAACAGCACAGGTTGCATGCCTCTCCAGGGTGTTTTAGAGAGGAAGGCTTGTGGGTGGCTCTGGTGCTTCCCATGCCCTTTAAAAAGACTGAGATATCATGCCTGCAGGGAATGTAAAATGCCACGGTAATACCACATTAGTGATTAATACAGTACATCTACCAAAACCTAATCTGACGCACTGGGCTTTCAAATGTTGAGAAATGAATGTGAAAGTGATAAAATGCAGTTAGTGAGATGGAGTGGCCAGAGGAGGAGAAGGGGGAGGACAGATTAGAAAGAACATAATCCCCCCGACACATTGGTGACTGACAGGAAGCTATTCCTGCTCTACTGGTGAGAGTGAGGCAAATCTAGCCATGCAATAATTAGCCTGTGAAGAGCTAAGGCCACAGGTTGCATGTAATGACTAACTGCTGATGCTGTAAATAGCCAGCACCATTACATTGGCAGTGCTGCTCCAACAAGGTTTTGGTCAGAGGAATGAATGAGTGGCTAATTAGTATATGTTTGATACAGAGCTCGGGGCCTGGCTGCCACCAGGTTTCACATTAAGCCTAAGAGTGTGATAGGGTCCTCCCAGGCCAGCTCTAGTCCTGGGTATTTATATATATTACTGAAGCATGCAGGGAATGCAGGAGAGGCACAATGAGCTGATTCACCCTGGCAGACACTGATGTGTCTTGTCAGTGTGATCAATCAGCATTTAATCATGACTGTAATCACACCAGGCAAAACAAACACAAGCAAAGGGATGTTGATTAATACACAAACACATGACACATGATATACTTAGACCTGCACCAGCACATCTTCTTAAGGATGGGCAATGAAATGAATATGAATAAATAAATAAATACGATTTACCCCATGAAAACACTGAAAGCTGAAGTTATTAGGCACACACTTTCATACACTTTTCACTGCATAATCATTTTAGTTAATAGAACAGTCCCTAAATGATAGTCATGCTCATTAAGTTAAAGACATTTGGCATCTGCTCCTTTTCCCTTAAGGTTAAAGTTTCATTTCAAAGAATAGTTATTATATCAACAGGATTTTTTCCTGGCCCATAATGATGAGCTTTTGGGGATAGGAGAGGGTGGGGGTTCAGGGTTACAGCTGGCAAAGGTGGTCTTTGTTTCAGCGAGGCAACAAACAATTAAAAAAATAATAATATCATGCTGAACTCCCTTTAATAATCCCCCAATCCCCAGTCTCTGAATCCCCCTGATAATCACCCCCGTCCCCCATCTCACCTGACTGAAGTCTATTGCATAGTGTTTTTGCACAGACAACAATGGTTTTGCACCATTGTCTTCTTGCATCATAGTACATTTATCATAGATATGGTCCACTCACATGCACTCTCTCTATATAATGCTATTATAAAAAATTAATACATGCTTAAGTTCAACTAAATTAGATTTCTAGGATACTTGGACAGGCACGTACTGAATCAGCACTGCTGCAAAGCAAAAGTAAACGTATATATTAAATGTTGTTTAGAGGCAAGGGTCAGACAGCACTTCACAAAGCCAGTATGCGGCATAAAGTAATGGAATTAAAAGCAGCACAGGAAAAAAAAAAGTGAACTGAAATTTAAAGCAACATGAAGCAATGGGATTTTTTTTTTTTTTAGACAAAGAGCATCAATACAGCCCAACACCAGGACTTTGTTTTCAAACAAAATATCTAATCTATTATCTGTCTTCATTCACACATGAAGATCCCTCAAGAACAAACTATTCGCGTCACCGTTTCTAGACTACATTTACATTTATGTGCTGCAATATTTTTCCAGCATAAAACATCAATGACTCACTGTTAGCTTTTAGAGTCTTTATGAAGTGTTGATCATATCTTTATGATACAACACAAGTGAAACAAATTCATTCCCCATCCCTGCCACTTCAAATAATTCAACTGCCTCTTTTGGACGGGTGGGTGTGGACTGAGCCTCAACTCTGAATTTCTTTTCCCCACTTAGCACCACAACTTTCTCATGGATCCACACTCACGACTTAATAACTAGGATGGAGAAGCACTACAGCCACTCGGCATCCTTGCAGAGATGCTGCACTGCGAGAATGGAGTTGGCGTGGTAGGGATTTTTTTTGGGGGGGGTATTGTTCACTGGCTCTGTTTGGAAGTGAGGATGCTGAATTTGGATTCAGATGCGCTCTCCTTTTCTGCCACCCTCGAAAAACAAGCACACCAAAGTGCTTATTTAGAAAGAATCATGTCAAGTAGGTTGCAGAGGCACTCACATATAAACATAAATTAGCAAGATGAGCAGTCTGCACATTTTAAAAATGCTCAAAAAAAAAAACATTCTGAGGCGAAGCATAATACATGCATATAGGTGGAAATGTGCACACTGTTGCCGTTTCCCTTTTGTGCAGCGCTCTGATCCAGTTCCATCAGTCACATCACACTGACTCCTGCGTCCCCACAATCCTCCCCACGGTCATTCATCACAGTGTCACTCAAGCGCTGACTTGGGTCCCTGGAGTGTCGTGGTAATGCTGTCCCTCTGTGTGTGTATACTCATTCATGTATGCGTATATTTTGGTGTGTTTGAGTAAAGGTTTGTCTGGATCCATGTGTTTGAGTTCATTCATGCGTGAGTTTTTCTATTTTGGGGGCCTATGGCTTTGTTTTTTTGTTGGGTTTTTTTTTCCCTTTCCTCTCACAAGGCGCCGGAGATATGAAGGTGTGTCGTTGCAGTGACAGAGAGAGAAGAGAGACAGAGCAAGTCGACAGAGAGCGGTGGGGAGAAGTCAGGAGGAGCTCGGAAGCAGCAACAGGCAGAGGGCAAAGAGGATGACAGTGCCTTCTAGTAGCCGCTCTGTCAACATGATTATCTTTGAACCCGGCTTCAGGTCAAAGACGTGTCCCACAATATGCAAGATGGTTACTAAAGGGAAGTTACACTGACTCACTGAGCTGCATGGGAAGGAACAGACATAGCCAAGCTAGCTTTAAATGTACTCCCTAAAGATTCAACAGAATGAAATTATGAAAATCAAATGTTCTCCTGGCAGATATAAACAGAGAATTGCCCACAAGCAGCTTTGCTGCAGCTCAGTGCAATATGGATCAGAGCTTCAGGGAAAGCATCCATATGACGGCGTGAACAGAAAATCACTACAGCCAAAGTGTGATCTACCATTGTTGTTTTTCCAATTAACGTCTGCATTGAGCACCTCTCAAGATAAAACACGATGATATCAATCTAACGGTAAGTGTCACAGGCCTAGAAGCTTTAACAGCTTGGATTACACACATCTGAGACTCAATAACGTTGTTTATGTGTTCTGTGAATAACAACAGAGTCCGCTCCACAAAATTAAGAGGTCATCAAAGAAGATCAAATCCCAGTAGTAGCTTTAACAAGCTGTGCGTGCATGCCAGTCAGGTTTGGGGCAGACACAAAAACTCCCAGAACATCTCATTAATACAGATCTGTATCAGCAGCATCTTTTAACAGATATTCAGGCTGTTACTTAAACAACTTTCTAAATGACCCCATTCATCATACCATTACTGCTCCAGGATGAAAAAAAAAACAGAATAGTAGATACAATTTTTAAAAAGATTTAAAATAGTTTTTGCATGTTTAAGCTCATTTGGTTTTACACAGAGATAGCAAACTATTCTTGAATTTCAGTGTTTTTATAATGCTGAATATATTTCCTATTCATATCAGTTTCATGCAAGATTAAAATTTATTGGTGAGCTTCTGAATGTTGAAGAATTAATAATATCAAATTGGCATCACTTTTAGTAATTTTTCAGTGGCCAGTTTCATTTTTAAGGTTCACAATCAGTAAAACAGCACCAGCATTTAAAAAGAAAAAAATTCACCTGGTGAAATAACATCTCCACATTAGCAGGCGCTAACTATATCAACTGTCACTCATTAACATTACACCTGAGAGGTGACAAAAAGGTGCTGTGACCTAGTTCATGTGCTCTCCCAACACCAGTGTCATTACTCGGCCAAATACTAAAGAAGAAAAGTACTGTTCCAACCGCCCATAATAAAATCTGACACCAGTGCTCATGCAAGTTACAATCTCAAGACCTCAGTGTATGCAACTCAGCCATTTTTATATAAGTCAACATGATAATACACCAAATTTTGTTCTACACAGAAGCGGTATATCAGACCGATGTATCCCTTGAAGAAATATAAGCCAACTTACTGAGTCTACAACCACGAGCTTAAGTTGTGTTAGCTGTTATGCTGCTGATAATTTTAGCTCACAATATTAACAGTTACAGATGTGCTCAAAGGTTTACATATGGGGTGGCACTTTATTTGTTCGGGTAGTAAAGCTGCCCAGTCTTCTTGGCAAAGCGCCTCCAGTTCCTGTAAATTCTTGCATGAACTGCATGTTTGAGATCTCCCCAAAGTGGCTCAATGATATTGAGGTGTTTTATTATATTAGCATGAAGCTAGAGTAATATTTTTCTTCAATTTTATTTATATAGTGCCAACAGTTCCCTCAAGGCACTTAATATTGCAGGGTAAAGACCCTACAATATTAGACAGAAAATAACAATAATCAGGCCCTGTAAGCGGTACTTGGCAACAGTGGGAAGGAAGAACTCCTTAACAGGCAGAAAACTAGGCTCAGGGTGAAGAGAGAGAGAGAGGAAAGGAGAGCATAACTTTACTCATGTAAATGCATGGGGAGTTAAAAGAAGGGGCTTGAGAAGAAATACTTGGTGCATCATGGGAATTCCCCCAGCAGCATGAACCTACAGCAGCACAACTAAGGGATGATTCAGACTCACTGGCTTGAGCCTGAACTATAAGCTTTGTCAAAAAGGAAAGTTTTAAGCCTAATCTTTGTAGAGAGTGGAGACAGCGTTTGTCTCCTGAATCTAAACTGGGAGCCGTTTCCAAGCGAGCGAGGCATGATGGCTGAAGGGTCCACCTGCCATTCCGCCTTTGCAAACTCTGAGAGCTAAGTGCTAATGGGGGAATATGACACTATGGCAGGGCTCTATTATAAGAGCTAGCACATGAGGAGGATTTTAAATTCAGTTCTGGATTTAACAATTCAGAGAAGCAAACATAGGACGATGTGATCAGTGATTTACAATATTATTTAATACTGGATTCATGTTTGATGCCATAAAACCTCTGTCCCTGACATAGTTACATTGCTGCAGTCAGGTAATAATGAGGTGCAGATTTATATTGAAAAATATTTAGCTAATCTTTGCCTAAACTAAGGCAGCCTCTGTGTTGAGTGTGGCACAAATCAAGAGTCTGCCAACAGACAAACATCAGAATAAATTCATCCAAAACTTTGCAGCTGCACATTATGCATTTCAGTTGGTCTGTAAAACTATTACATATGCAGGATTTGTGGTAATGAGTCCAAATGAAAGGGCATACAACTCACTGTATGAGCAACAAGCAACAAAATCCAAGATAATTGTTGGTAACTGTTGATCCAACACAGCTAAACAGCCTTCAAAAAAAATCCTGTTGAAGAGACCTCATTGAAGAAAAGGGACATTTATATTCACTGTCTACAGAAAAAAAAACTGGTTGTGATATAGAAGGTTCACTGTCCCCTTTTGTAACACTGCATCCACTACGCTGTTCACAGACTCATGATGGATCTAATTACACAATCTCAGTATGCAACAGATGGGTGCTCAGAATATTAACTTTAGGTGTTAAAACCAACTTTTATTCCAGAACTCGCTCGCTTTGATTGCCAAAAGTCCAATTTCCTTGTTATTAGTACATGACACATGCATTCGACCACTATACCTCCACCTTGCTCTGGTCAGTTCCCTCGAGTTAAAACCAGAACAAACAGAACTGTCCTACACCTAGTAAGATTAAAATAATGTCACATTTTATCGGTGATTTTACACTCTGAGACAATCCAGCAGGGAGACAACCATCCTTTGAGCATTATTTGATCTAAAGAGAACAAAAATTCTTGAGTGGAGAAATAGAGGAAGTGGCAGTGGGATATGAGGGAATTTACTATTCACTATGGCCCAAGACACAACTGTTCCTCTGTGTCAGTGACTAAAATACTTTAGACTTGTCACTGAAGCATATTGTGTATTTGCCAGTGAGGCAATCCTATTGTGTGAAGGCTGAAGACAACAGCAAAGCAACAAAAAGGAATATATTTTCAACAAAGCTTAAGAGCAACCTGTGCAGCCAAAGTTTAGAGTGCCTGATAAAAGAAGCAGTCAGGAGGCTCTCCGTCTTGCGCCATGGGAGGGAGAAAACAGTCATCAGCCAATAAGTCATTTTACTTTTTTCCTTCACTGCTAGATGTAACCTGAACACCTCAGGAACCATCAACTGATGACTAAGGAGAGTGCAGAGAGGGTTTGAGAGCCCAGAAGAGCTGAGATTTAAAACATGGCATGTAGAAAATGTACTCACGGTTTTGAAGTCGCTAGGGCTGCAATCTTCACCTTGGTATCTGCAGTAGAGCATCATCTCTTCCAAGTCATGGCCAACCCTCTCAATGAACTCCTTCATGCTGAACGCTTTGGGCCTGTAAGCCGTGAAGTTGGCCCTCTCTTGCAGGAACGCAAGCACATCAGGCTCAGCCAGGTGTGGCTGGGGAATAGCCAGGTGCACATCCAGCAGGGCTAGCAGCTCTCCGGCATGGTACAAGTCATTACGCGTGAGATGGCTGAAGCGATACACATTGAGGTTACAAATGGTCACAGCAGGGAAAACCAGGCTGCTCGACACCACAGCGTCCACACTGGTCACGTGAGGGTAGGAGAGGAAATAGGCCAACCGCTCTGTACTCTCCAGGGCTAACAGTCCCAGGCAGGCCAACAGAGCCACAGCCCAAAGCAAACGGCGTGCGCTGGGCTGACCATAAGGGAAGACAAAGCGAAGGCCATGCAGCGTGCTGGTGTGGGCGAAGGCCTGCCAGGAGGTGGGACGCAGGCTGGAGCTTTCCTGGCTCCCCTGACTGCCACAGTTCTCCTTCAGATCCATCATCAGCTCTCCACCTCCTCAGCCAGGGAGCATCCGTAAACTCACACCTGCACAGACAGAGATGGGACTTCAATAAAAGACTTAAATTCATAGTCCAAAAATCATATTGTCTGCTAAGAGGCAAAGAGAAACAGAACGACAGGACCAAAGACGAAAAGGGAAAAAATAGAAATAGAAAACTGGGAGAGAGACAACCACTGACAAAGAGCATCCGAATACAATGGATAGAAAACAACAACTGTAAAAGGAGAGGAAGTAGGTACAGGAAGACAAAGATCTCCACAGCCCACACAACTACTACAAAGAGTTAGAAATAGAGGAAAAAGATGCTCCCTCAGGGCATCCCTCTCCTCTCCACCTCCATTCTCAATCACTCCCTTGAGCTCAGAGTTACTGTGGCTGCCAGACTGCCTGTGGCTCCTACTACACCCAACACACACACACAAACGTCCACTCACCACACACACTCTACCCAAATCCCAAACTGCCCTGCTCTCTTTCATCCTCAGTTGCCCCTGTGACTGCTTAATTGACAAAAATACCAGAAGTAAGTCCTCTGTGACACCCGGAGCGGGAGGTGAAAGTCACTTGAGCCGAAAGCCAGAGAAAGCTGCCTCTGTGTATTTAACGTCCCGACTCGTCTCCATTCAAAAACACACACACACACACGAGCGCGCACGCCGTAACTCTCTTATGCATGAGTGTGCATGCAAGCTGACACACGCACACACAACGCTGCTCATGGTTTCCCGTGCCCTCAACTAACGAGAAGCCTAAGCACCTCTCTCGTTCAGCCTAGCGAGAAGACATCCAGCCGGCGCGAGTGTGTGTGTGTGTGTGAGTCTGACAGCGCACGTGTGGGTTTGTGTGCGTGTGAAAGAGAGAGGGGCACAGAGAAAAGCGTAAGAAGTGTGTGTGTGTGTGTGTGTGGGAGGGGGGGCTGTTGATAAGCAGAGCTGCTGGTTAGTCTCGCATGCCGATCCAAACTCCTCCTGCTTTCCTGTGGCCAGATACATCCGCTTTCCCTTCTCTTCCCAGCTCATCTGTGGTGGCGGCGAACAACAGTGGAGCCTGGAAAGACGGGAGGCGCACACACCAACACACATGCTTGTACAGAGAGAGAGTGGGGCGAGAGAGAGAGAGGGAGGGAGGAGGGAAGACAACACTCTCCTCCCTTGCTCAAAGTCTCTTATTGAATAGGTTTCCTCCTCCCTCCTCCTCCAGCAAACACCACCACCTTTGCTCGCATTTGTCTTGGAGCCCTTCATATTTTAACATCGCACCACTATAAACCTGAGTGATAGATGGATGGAAAGCAGGAGGCTGTCGGAGAGACAGATAGTAGAGGGAAAAACAGTGGTGGTTGCTTGGATGGGGCTGGGGGGGAGCGTATGTCATGGGAAGTGAAGCAGAAGTGGAGACGGAGGAGTAAAGGCTGGGAGATGTAGGTTGAGGGGAGGGATAAGGACAAAAATAAAATCGGAAAACTAAAAAAAAAAAAAAAAGGAGCAACCGAGCAAGCGTGGCCACACAGAGGAAAGTAATTTAGACATACAACGTCACACGCAGAAGAGGGAAACACGGATGTAAAGGGAATAACAAGCACGCAGAGTGTGTTTGCAGTGTGTAATGTAACATTTAAATCAGGAGCCTGTAATTTTAAAGCGGTCTGATCCTCCTCAGTAGCTGCGTGGTCATCAATGAAGCGAGAGAGAGAGAGAGAAAGCTGAGTTATGTGAGGCAATACAAGGAGACAGGAGCAGGAAAGTGGCGAGGAGAAAATAACGCAAGGGTGTGAGAGTGTTAAAGGTGGTAAAAGAGGAACGAGAATGCCTTGGTGTGTGTTTTGGAGTGAATGGAAACAGGTCATCGGCGTGATCACTAAAAATAAAATCTGAATTTCACCTCCACCTGAAAAACTCACTAAATTGGATGCCTGAAGAGAAAATATGATTTTATTAAATGGAAACAGAGAATACATGAGCTAACATTTGTTTTTAACTTAAATCCATAATAAATCTAATTCAAATAAGAATGTGTTTATACTAACATGTCAATCAGAGGGTACCAGAGTACTGACAGGATGATGGGCTGAATTACACAGTGGGCCACCTTGCACAAACAAGTTGTGTTTGGTATGTTATTAAAGAGATTAGCAGTAATTATGTATGGATGATGATCATGTGGGTCATTAGCATAACACAGCAACAATCCCCGGATTACGTTACACCTGCCAGATTTGAAAGTACACTGATACCTGTGTTCTTTCAGACCTTATTCTGGTCCCCATGTCTCCCAAGCACTGGCTTGGGGGGGGGGGAGGGGGATAGTGAGGTGCAAAAAAACACACACAATTAAAGAGAAATGTACACTAGCCAACACCCACCTCATTAATCTTAGACTTACTGATAAACACCACAAACAAGCCCAACACATACCTGCACTTTAAAGGTCCAGACTAACACAGATTGAGGACTAAGGAGTAATTTATTCGTAGTCAGTGACAAACTTCCAAACTTCTGGATCCCTCTTGGTAAGATCCCAACATGCTGTCAGCTGAGAAGCTCATTTTCTAAAATTACTGGGCAATTACTGCATACCCCTAATCAAGTGATTAAAAAGTAATGAGCAGCCCAAATGAAACAGCCACTCATAAAGCTATGTGTCAGTGCCTCGAGGACAAACCTCTTCACTACTTCTAAAGACACAGTGTGATGTTTAATCAAAGCGACATCAACTGACAGCCTTTATCACCTTTATGCAAAGTTGCTAATGATGAATTTTGAATTTGAAAGAAAATCAATAGCAAGTAATTATTTTCTAAAAAAAAAAAAAGTCTCACATATACCTTTTCCAAACTCCTGGTGTCAAAATTAATAACAGCCCATTAATTAAAGGTTCCTGTTTGATCATTAACAAAATATTATGTTCTATTTGTTATATGTACATACAAAATAGTTTTGATGCCTTTTATGGAAGTAAATGTGTATTTCACTTATTCAATTATTGAGCATTTGGATCATTGGCTCACCTGTGGGTAATCTCTGAGTGGGCAACAGGTGCACAGGTGAGGTCTTCTTCCTAACCCTTTTTTCTCATAGTCCTTCAAATAGGTTGACCCTTTTACCCAGGGTTCCACTCTGCTTGTTTATTATTGGATTAAAGAGAATACTGCAAACCTGTAAACCAAATGCAAGATGGCGACCGGAAATGATCTGCTTTTTCCCGGATTTCACAATAAAATAAGTAGTTAAGTATTCCAAATAAAACACATATAAATGACCTACATAATAAGACTAATCTCTGGCAATAATGTCAACAAGGAGAAACAATATCAAAGCTCCACATTATTTTTGTTTGTTTTGTTTTACCAAACCAGAGTAAAACTTTAGGAAATGGATGCTTGTTTATTACTGCAGAGGACTATAAAAAAGTCTGTGGTTTATTGCATAATCAAGAAAACCCTATGACTCAATCTGCATCATCTAATATGAAAATGAAATCTGTAGCTTAAGGCACAAAGTGAGTCTAGATCTCCAGGAGTTACTTTATCTATGAAGAACATCACAACACTGAACTGGTTTTGAAAGGCCTCCATATTTCATGCTATTTAAGACAACACATTTGATGCTGCTTTCGGAGTATCTGTCCATCACTTTGCCCTTTCACACTTAGTTCGGCAATTAGCAACAACACAAAAACCCTAATTTGACTGAAGCTTAAAGATAGGCTATTTTAATGTTATCTTTCTGTCAACCACACACTCCAATGCGCTCTCAAAGCCTACACCCACACACACACTGTCAGTCGATCACACAGTCGTAATCTGAAATGAAATTTGCTGTGGTCTCAGACAGCTGCAGGGTTTGCTGGTTTCTTAACAACTTAATTAAGCAAATCTACCCTTTTTTCACCGAGGTAATGAGCATGGTTTTACAGGGATTAAACAGTCTCCAGGGTAAAAAATGAGGCTTTACATGTTAGCAATCTTATCTGCCGTTATCCACCCAAACAACTTTCCATGCACAGGATTAGTGAAGGCCCTATATTTCTATATAGCTTTTGTTTTGTTTTGTTTTTTAAAAAATCTGCATGGTATTAATGCTAAAAAGCTTAGTGCAACATTCTGAAATATATGTCTGTTTTTTTCTGTCGTTGGGAAAAGACATAATATGCTTCTTGACTTGGAATAACACTGACAGCCGGTGATCAGTCACACATTTAAAAGTGTCGGGGAAAAGATGCACCTGCATATGGGTGATAAATAAATGGAAAGGGCAAAAATTAGTCTTGGTGAGACTGCTGTCTTGTCATTGATTTACCAAGTATTTCAAACTGCACAACACATGCATAAGATCCATCAGCTGCTATTTTCATAATAATGTCTGGTACACCGAAAACCATGCGATTATTATTATCAATCACCAGTGGCCCACTATGTTATGTGTGTCTTTTTGACTTAACCCATTACTGGAGTGAGCCATCATGTGCCATTTTCCCAACTTTTCAAGTATTGTGAGGCATGAAGCGTTAAAAGGCAGAAAATGATATCAAGAAAAAGAAAGGCATCGTGGGATTTTTCTAGACTTTCTCAGAGTTAACAGTACTTTACATCAGACATGAGAAAAATTTCTTTCCTACTGGGATGCCAAGCCAGAGTAAACCACAGACAAGAATCCGTTTTTTTTATTAAAAAAAAGAAATTTAATTTAATTTTTTGGATCACTAGGCACTTTGTGTACTATATGAATGATGAGACGGAGAGAGAAATTACACTTTCTGACTATCTTAATGGATTATGAAAAATAATAAGCTCTTACCAGGAGATAATTAGGATATATACAGTAAGTACGAGACTTGGCGAGACTGGGCACAGTTGATTATTACCTCTGGCGAGAGGCTATTGAAGTAGAAGGGCAAATTATTCCAGTGTGTGAGCAATAGCTGCCGACTGGCTCAAACCAAGCCCCCCCTCCCTTTCCCGTTTGTGAAGATCTTAATTGGTAGATGTGCAGATTAGGAAAAGAGCAACCCCTCCTGCACACACGCAGAAAGACAGACAGTTTCAAAGAGCCTTGTTCTGGTCAAATTAAGTTTCCCTCCAATTGGGAGTTTTATCATCAAGGCTCTTAACTGGCTGTTGGATGCCAGTTTGTTCTCATAAGTGCATGAACTGGGTTAATGATGTCCACTAGGACCTGCCAAGGCAGGAGTCTAATGCTACTCCTGCTGGTATCGGTGCAGACACTTCATATCATATACTATATATGGATCTGCTGCAGTGGACATCAATATTGATTTATTTATTTTATTTATTTATTTATTTTTACTTTTTCCAAAATGTGTGCCAGGACTACACATAGACAGGCCTCGTGAAGAAGAAAAAAAAAACTTTTGCTACAAAGAATTTTTTTTCATAATTGTGTGTCTGTTAAAACTTTAAAAATAATACAAAGAAAGTAGGTTCAGTCCAGTTCAGTTATTTGGCATGATTTTATAGCCAGTCACATGGGGATGTAAGAGGCATAGAGGCCATAGATATCACTTCCCTCAGATTTATCGTGGGACCTTACGTGGAGTTCTGATCCTGCAATTTGCAAAAACCACTGGTCTACATTCTAGAATAATGGCTCTCCAATGTGTTCTTCTTGTAGAGCTCAGGCTCCATATAGAACCATTTCTGAAAAACCTTTTGTGAAGAAAGTCTGTAGTCTACAGGCGTGATCCATGCCTGGGAAACTGAATATGTTGCACGTCTTTCTATTATACCAGTTACACTCTCAGGGGATAACGAACCATGTGAGAGGGACTACACCGACCTGTGATTCTGAGAGTAATACGTGTGATTTATCCATTAATTTCATTTTTAACATTTAACTACTCCACTGTGTGATTGAAATGTCTATAGATGCAGGACCAAAGTGACAAGATCAAAAACCTATAAAGGTAAGGCTAATCTAAAATCCCTTTTCAGCAAAGCTTGAGCCTAGATTATGGCAGGTGAACTTTGTTCGCTCAGTTCACCTGATTGTGCTCCTATGGAGGCTCTTAGTATACACGTTAGAGATGAGACTGATTCAGTCTTTTCCACCGTCACATTACGTGCCCATACGCCTGTTTTCACATGGACCCTGCAACCCTTGCAGATGATTAATCTGCTGTAGTAGTGGATCTTGATGTTACTTTCCTTTTATCACCTTAGTCCTCTGTCACCATTGCTAGAGTTCACCAGCTGAGAACAGCATGACATGCCTGCCTTTTGTTCTATCTGTTATGTTGCTTATTCCACTGATCCTATGCTCCCCCTGGGACCTACACAGCCTCTCCCTGTTCTGTTGACTTATACTCAGTGTCCCCACATTTACTGTTACCTACAAGATGTTCAGAATATTATTTTAGTTACTTCGATTATTAGAACAGATGAGTGCAATTACATTCTTTGCAGAAAAGACAAGAGTGACAGGTTACAGCTTTTTTTTTTTTAGCCCACTGGATTAGTTCTACGTGAAACCCTTTGAAATACAAGAGTTCTTTGGAGAGTCTTCTGGGCCAGTTCTACATGAAGGTACTAGATAGGATTAATACAAAACAGAAGTGGTTTTGGGAACGTAACATAAGTTTGCTGGGTCCGGAGCTGGAAGCATTGATGGTGGTTGTGAGATGGGCTACGTCACCAGATTCACCAATAATTTGGAAATACAGCCCACAGATTCTGTCCTATTAAAGCCATGTTGGTTCTCTAAAGGTACCCTGGTCAAACTGGCCCTGCATGACATTGGCGGAAAATAGCTAATGACGGGGACCAAAAATGAGCACCCTTATACGGTTCTAGTTGGCAGCTATATTTCTTTGAATGGATGGGGTAAACGTGCAGTGCAGCGTGCAAACTGCCTTTAAGTATTTGACCTCTTGAAATGGTTGACTTGAACAGTAAAGCTATCCAAAGCACACGTTAAATCTCATCGGCTCCTGCTTAGAAATGTTGCCGCATTCCATTGTGTCCCACCCTGAATTGGAAATCGTTATTCATGCCTTTATTCCACCACATCTGTATTATTGTAATATAAAATGTATGCAGGTTGTTCAGAACGCTGCTCCGAGGGTTCCAAGTACTCGCATATTACACCATTACTAGTTCACTTGCATTGGCTCCCCATTAACTTCAGTCAACTAAGATTCTGATTTTGACTTTTAGAGCACCGCATGGAGAAGCACCAGTGTACACGAGTGAACTTTTACATCCATACATCCCCAGCGGGTCGCTGAGGTCATGTGATCTGGGCCTGCTGGCTGTGCATCATACAAGGCTGAGAACTGAGAGAGACAGTTTTGCAGCAGTGGCCCCCAGACTCTGGAACTCTCTTCCACTGAGCCTGAGACCTGTGGACTCTGATCTCTTGTAAAAAAGCAGCTAAAACCTCGTCTTTTTAAACTTGCTTTTGGGCAACTTCCTAGCATTTTTGTTGTGGAGCACTGCGTGATATTGATTCTTGAATGGCGCCACATAGATGAAATCTTATTTACTTATAAACACTTGTCATCTTAGCTTACTATAGCACCTATTTACATTTAAATGAATGCCTGGGTCTTAGATTTTAAGAGATTTGCAGGGTTTTTACATCAAAACTCAACATCGGAAAGATAGCAATTTGGATTTTAATCTTTACATTTTTTCTTGCTTAGCTGCACGGGTCAAGGTCTGTATTTTTTTAAAGGATTTTAGATATCACTTTG
>JAMQGT020010599.1:0-48612 GCA_024447675.2 Pterophyllum scalare
TGTGATTCAAACCTGGCAACATAGCTTCATCTAGTTTCAGCTGTGAGGCATTTCGCAGTTTGCTCGTGAACTGAGTAAATAAAAAGATAAAGTATCTTATTTTAACAGCTATTCTTTAACAGCGTTCTTCCTCTGCCATTGCAGGCTGTTTGTTTATCGGAAGAACTTCATTTCCGCATATTTACGTATCATTCGAGGTGTTGTTATGGCAACAGAGTCACCTCCTGCCTAGCATTCAAACAGCTGCAGCTAGTCCCGACTTATTGGCCGTTTCATACAGTGTAGACGACCGGGGGTTACACGGCTGTTGCTGAAAACATGGCTCATTATAGAGTGAGTATTTCTGGTCGTACTTTCCGCAGCTGTGTGTTATATTCTACGCGGTGACAGTTAGTTCAAAGTTGGTCAAACTGGCTAACTAGCTAGCATCATAACACAGCGCGACCCCTTCTCGTCTGCACGGCTGAAGGCAGTGAACTCACCACAGGCTGAAAACACATGTTTTGCGGAGCCCCGAGTCTTTAAAGCGCGCGTGTTTTCCGCCGGTGGGTGAAATGCGCTGCTGACGTGTGCGTAATCCAGCTTTTTGTCATGTTTCAGGCCTCAGAGTCGAAGCGAGAGCAATTTCGAAGATACCTCGAAAAATCTGGAGTCCTCGACACCTTCACGAGCGGTAAACGGAGCACCTGTTCAGCCCGATGATGCCACACTAATGCATGCTGTTAAACCCAGGCCCGAGATTAGTTTTTACTGACACCCCTGCTTTTTTTCCTTTTCTCTTTCTTGCAGTTTTAGTTGCACTTTATGAGGAAACTGACAAACCCAGCAATGCACTGGAGTATCCTTTCATGTGTGCAGCTTTACTCTGAGCACAGGTGGTTACAGTCAGGTGCTGATGGGTCTCAATCAGCCGAGATTGGCACTTTTAATACGCAGTTATGTGAACAAGCATTTGCCTTCCAAAGATTACCTGAGCAAATACAAAATGCAGTTTTTAAATTCTGATTTCATTTATTAAGGGAAGAAAGTCCACAAATGCTATGTAACAGTGGATCATCTACCTCCATCTCCCCCTATCCCAGCATCCTCCTCTCGCACCAACCCTCTGCATGTTCTCCTTCACTACATCCATGAACCTCCTCTTTTCCTCCTGCCTGGCAGTTCCATCTCCTGCATCCTTTTTCCAGTATATCCACTCTCCCTCGTCTGCATATGTCTCGGCCTTCCCTCTCTTAACTTTGTCTCCAGTCTGCTTAACCTGAGCTGTCCCTCTGATGGGCTCCTTTCTAATCCTGTCCATCCTGTCCAAATCTTAACACATTCAGCTCTGCCACCTCCATCTCAGCCTCCTGTCTTTGTGTCAGTGCTGTGATCTCCATACATCATAGTAGGTCTCACTACCATCCTGTAAAGCTTCCCTTTCACTCTTGCTGCTGTCCTTCTGCTCCTCTTAGTGGTATTTTTTTGTGCTGGAGCAGCCCATTGATCCTTGGTGGTGCATTGAAAGCCCTGTCATCTTTACAGGAGTGCTGAGAAAGAGTCCATTTCTAAGTTTGGTTGCATGACAGACTGTTTGCAGAGACAGCAACAAAAATTTGGGGGGTGGAGATCAATTTTGTACCCACTGAAGAGTGGGGGTGGGGGTATGTAGACCAGAGAGGGGCAAATTCCACCCCAGCATCCATCCATATGGTGATGTTCTGTATGTCTCCGCGTGACTGTAAGGACATTGGTCAGACCAAGTAGTCGGCTGCTGTATCATTAAAGATATCATCTTCATGTCATGCTGTGTCTTGTTGCGGAAGCAGATGTAATCTCCAAACGACTGAAGTTAGTGCGGCTGCACAGAGTTTGCTTTGTGTTGTTGTCATTTTTCACGTGTTCAGACAGCACCGGATTCTTGAGTCGTTCTGCAGGAGTCCTGAATCATCTGTCTTCAGAATGAATGCACAGGCTTTACCTCGCCTGGCCCTTTACTGCTGTAATAAAGTCATAGATATGACTGACTGACATCTGCAGGCGCATGTTGACCTTAACCACCGTCACAGTTTCGTAAAGCTTCACCTCGGGGCGGCCGGTCCTGAGCCGGCGGACATCGAGGCTCTCCGTACCGAGCTGGCCGAGCTGCAACAGAAATGCAGCCGGCTCACGGAGGAGAACAAGGAGCTGAGGAACAGGGTGGGTGCATAGGTGATCACATCCTGCTGTTTTCAGTCCCGTTCCCGTGACCTTTAACCTTCTCGTTTTCCTTCTCATTTTTCAGCTGATGCAGTACGAACCATCGCCTGATGGGGAAGCAGAGGAGTAGAGAGGTTGTGTCTTTGCTTTTTGGGGTAAAAAAACCAGAAAGGTTAAAGCCTCTTTTGTAGGGTATTTAAATGTTTATTACAGGATAATGGATGTGCAGTGAACTCAAAATCACTGTTAATTTTTGTTTTATAACAAGAAGCAACTTTCTTGAATAAAAAATTTTCAGCATCAGCCTTTCTCTCTGTGTCCTGAACTGACGACAGGTCCTCGATATCTGAAATAAATCTCTAAAATCTTTGTTTGCCAACGACATTTTGAATTGAGATCAACTTCATGACCGAGTGTCAAATAAAATAAAAAATATTCCTCAAAAAATTAATTTAAAAAAATTCAGGCATTGCTGCCCACAGGCCTGATGGGAAATCTTTTCTCGTGATATCAAAGCTTCATCTTGGATGAATTCAAACAGCTGCTGAAAAGTTTTCCATCCTGTTTGTTCTGCCACATCATTAACCTTCAGTGAGCCACTTTATTAGGTACATCTTGCTTGCAAGTACTGGATTTCTGCCTTCAGAGCTGCCATTAAAAAACAAAACAAAATGTGCCAAGAAAATGCCCCCCACACTGTTACACCACCTAATCTGCGCCACTGACATAAGGCAGGATGGATCCCTGCTTTCATGTTGTTTACCCTGCCATCCAAGTGTTGCAGCAGAAGTCGAGACTCGTTGTGCCAGGCAACATTTTTCCAATCTCTTCCAATTTTGGTGACGTGTGCGAACAGTTTCCCGTCCTTAGCTGAGAGGAGTGGCTCCCATGATGCACCGCTTTTCACTCTGTTCAGACACCACTCTACATTTGATCAATAGTTATTAGGCGACTGCTGTGATTTGGAGCTATATAAATAACACTACATGCCTGGATGCACTGAGTTGCTGCCATGTGATTGGCTGGTTAAAGAGCATTTGAACAGGTGTACCCAACAAAAAGGTGAGTATATATTTTAATTGTAAAAAAAAAAAAAAAATCCTACAGTGAATTTCTCCTGTAACTATCAATGTTTTGATTTTTTTTCCAGAAATTTGCTCCTTGGTTCATGGACAGATGTGTGGAATATATGGATCTTTTTTTTAACGTAGGCTTTGATTTTAATGTAATTTAATATTCATAATCACTAATGTTTCGCGGTGTGTAGAGCAGGAAGATTTACTGCTGGAAAAGCCTTGACGCTGACACTTCATGTCGAGAGTGACAGAACAACTGACAGATGAATCAGTTAACTCTTTTTTTGCACAGAAATGATTGATATCATAATTAGGACACACATCAAAGTATAGCCTCCCACCTCCAACCACCTTTAGGTGTCTGTAGCTCAGGAGGTAGAGCAGGTTGCCTACTAATCATAAGGTCGGTGGCTCGATTCCTGGCTGCTCCAGTCTGCATACCAACGTATCCTTGAGCAAGATGCTGAACCCGAAGTTGCTCCAACATGTTCATCAGAGTGAATGTGTGCTCGAGTAGAAAAGTGCTGTATAAGAACCAGTCCGTTCACCAGCCAGCAGAGCCTCTCAATCTCGGCCTGACATCTCAAACGGCAAACTGAAGGCCTCATTATGGTAATGAGGTAAATGATCCTACTCAGTCAGTACTGCTATTGAACTCCACTCATGCAAACAGACTTTTCTGTGACAAACTCTCAGACAGTATAAAACATGGAAAGTGAAGACAATGTGGAAGTACTTTAAACCTGCATTCTTTCTATAGGCCACCAGAGGGCGATACCGGCGGTTTCAAAATGACTTTGGCTCTAATGGAAGTCAATGAGGAAACAAGCCTCTGCCCTGAGCTCTGTAAACCCTCCCCTGATGAGTTTATGGGTTCAGTCACTCAGGTTAAGTCATCCTGACTAAAACATTAAGTTCATTTAGTAAATTATGGCCATCCTAAGAGGATTAACCAGGAAATGTTTATTAGCTTTTGTGACTGACAGCTTGTTGGCTAACTTATCACATCTGGTTTGAAAACACCAAGATAACGACAGCGGCTACATCCATCTTTTACACCATCTGTGGATGAACTACAACCCTTTATTTTAATGGTAAATGTAAAAAAAAAAAAGATAATAAAGGATTTAAGTAGATGGGTTTATTGTAGGGTATTTACCTTACAACATAAAGCTCCTTGAGGTGACTGCTTGTTGTGATTTGGTGCTATATAAATAAATTGAATGTCACAGTGCACCATACAGACACAAAGGTCAGCACTTTCTAACAGAAAGCTCTTGGCTTTGGAACAAGGACCCATTCCTACCTGTGATATCTACCAAAATTCATGGATTTTAGCATAATTCAGCATCGGCTGCACGTTTCACTTCAGTCGTTCAGTGTCTGAGACCCTTCAGTTGTTTTATCTAAGCATTAAAACATTTCAGAACATCTCTAAAAATATCACGAGTTCATGTAAGTTGCCAACATGTTTTGATCATTTGAGGGTTGAAGCTCAATCTGGATGCCTGAAACTGACCTGGAAACATGAGGAAAAAAGACATTGTAGTTTGAACCCCTCTAAGAGGAAGAGTGGGTGTTAGACTGCAGGTTGTCCTTGTGCCTCACATCCTCTTTCTAACTATGACTGGAAAAATGCTCCTCTGTGGTGGTACCAGCGTAATCTCTGCAGGCTTTTTGTGCTTGTTTAATGTCTTTTAAAGAAGCCTAAACTGTGTAAAAAGGTGCAGCATTACAGTATTTTAATAGCTTGCAATCTGCAGTTAAACAGTACATGCTTCATATCTGTAAGTCGGTCGGGGCTCGTCTGCTGCTGGTGCTGCTCGCTGCAGACACCCGGCGGTTCGGCGGGGAGGCGGCGGGGCTGTTGCTCTCCCGGCTGTGTCGAGATACAGAACTCAGCTCCCCCGCAGAGTCCGGGCTCTGGGACCTGCTCGGCCTCTTTATCTCCGACTTGGAGAGGATCCTCGCTCTGGGGCCGCCGCAGCTGCTGCTGGTGCTGCGCAGCTTCATGCTGTTGTTCCCGTTGTAGGAGTCTCCGCTGTCCGAGCCGTTTCCCTCCACCAGTGTGGAGCAGTTCCACGGTGGGGTGATCCTTCGTGTCTTTCTCGCTATGCCCGACAGTGCTGTGCTGGAGGAGGCGTCTGAAACAGGCAGGGTGGGGTACTCGGATCTGGCACGCTCCAGGTCCTCGTGGTGCGGCGGGGATTGATCTTCTCGTTCCTCCTGTTTGTCTGAAGGAGGAGAACGTGTCTCACTGCTGGTGTTGTTGGAGTTGCTGTTGTGCTCCGTGGGGCTCGGCACTCCTTCCTTGCCCTCCTTTTGGCTGCCTGGCTTTCCACCGGGGTCCCCTTGTATTGGGACGAAGGCGGAGGAGGCATTGAGGAGAGGGTAGTTGGGTCCGTTGCCTTGCTTCTCCAGCAGTAACGTGTATCCGCTTGGTGCTGTGGGGATTGTAGTCTTGCGTCCCACAGACGTTCCAATGCAAACCTGATGCACCACTGAGTCTTTTTTCGACTTGACATAGTAATCATCCAGGTCGTCCTTCAGGTGTGGGTAGTAGTCCAGGATGCCCTTCTTAATCTTCTTGAAGCCCAGGTGTATGATCTCCAGCAGACTGAGGGAGAGGGAGATGCAGGCGATAGCTTGCATGAACATCATGAAAACGGTTTTCTCTGTGGGCCTCGAGACGAAGCAGTCCACCACATTGGGACACGGCTCCCTCTCGCATTTGTAAAGAGTGTTGAGGCGGTGCCCGTAGAGGATGTACTGACCCATCATGAAGCTCACCTCCACCACAGAGCGGGTAACAATGTGGGCCACATAGGTGCACAGCAGGGAGCCCCTCAGCGGGGCTTTGTTGAGCTTCCCCTGCTCCAGCTGCCTCATCTCCTTTTCGATCCTCTTCTTCACCTCCGTCAGCTCTGTATCCACCGCTTCCAGCTCCCGCCGGAGAGCCACCTTCTTGCAGTGGCGTTCCTTCTCCAGAGCGCGCAGCTGGTAGATGGCATGACCCATGTACACCAGAGAGGGGGAGGACACAAAAATCACCTGAAGCACCCAGTAGCGTATGAGGGAGATGGGGAAGGCCTGGTCGTAGCACACATTGCGGCATCCAGGCTGCTCGGTGTTGCAGATGAAGTCGGACTGCTCGTCATTCCAAACGTCTTCTGCGGCCACGCCCAGGACCAACATTCGGAATATGAACAGGATAGTCAGCCAGATCTTGCCGACCATGGTGGAGTGGATGTGCACCTCCTCCAAGATCCCTCCGAGGAAGTTCCAATCTCCCATTTTTTACTTTAGCAGCTCTGTAACAAAAAAATAAAGAAACTAATTAAGAAACTGCAATTCACTTTTACACAAAGTGTGCTTAATTAGAAATACTCTGTCAGATCTGCTGTGTTGAAGCTCTTTATAGCATAGCATAGCATATTAAGGTGGTCATTCCAGAGTTCAGGCTCTGTTGAAGAATTAACACAGCCTGGACTCCCTTCTAACTTCTGTAAGCAGTCTTCAGGAATACTTCTCCAGGCTTCTTGAAGGACATTCAAAGCTCTTCTTTGGATGTTTCTGCCTGTTGATCTGTTCTCTGCTTTGATAATGTTGAGGTCCGGGCCTGATGGTGTTTTTCCATCCAGGTATGCTTTTACTGCATTGGCGGTGTGTCTGGGCTGAAGAATGAAGCCATTCAGACTCGTTCCAGTTGCTGTTGTATGGTGGATCCAGATCTGATGCTACTTGAATGCATTCATAATTCCATCGCTATGAGAAGATCTCCAACACCACTGGCTGAAGTTCAGCCCCAAACCATGAGAGAGCCTCCACCGAGTTTTACAGATAGACGCCGACTCCATCAGACCTGCTGCCTCTGATGGTATACCTCAGCCTTTCGTTCCTGTTTCCAGGAACTTTCCAAAAGTGCATCAATAGGTGCCAATTCTTCAAGGTTAGAAAAAAAAAAATCACACTTATCACTTTTCTAATGTATAGAAATCTATTTGTATAATCATTTATCAGCCAACAATTGAAATAAAAAGGAGATAAGCAGGGGGTGCAAAGCTTTTTCTGAGAATAACCTGTGGGAAATAAAGTGTAAGAAAATAAGAGCCTCCGTTACCTTTTTTAGAATAATATTTTACACAGTAAAGCTGATTTTCAAAATGATTGCTGTGGAGGAAACAGTGGTAGGAATCATCTTTAAACTGCTTCTTTCATGCCGATGCATCAGTGATAATCTGATCAGGAAAGACGACGACACCGTCGGGTTACATTTTACTGCCTCTTGAGGAGGCACCCTTATTTTAAATATGTGTATCATTCCTTCAAAATAAAAGATCCAGAGCTTCTTCCATTGCACCAGTTTACCCAGTTGCATCTGGACCCAGCAGACACGCTTGGAAGCACTAATTTGCTCAGACAATATTAAACTGAATGCATTCGTGTCACCAATATTTAGTAGCATTTATAAATTATTAACATCAGAAACCACCAGTCATATTAAATACAACTGAACAATTTTGGTCATTTTTATTTTAAAAAAGTTGACTCACCTTTTATCTTCCATATAAAATGTAACCATGAAGGCATTTTTTTTTTGCAGTGATGCTGCTGATTTCCAACCTATAAAAACATCTTTTCTTTATTTTTTTAACATCTTATTAAAAGGTAAAATCGTCACACTGGGAGAGATTTAAGTCCCTGCTGTTAGTTATGAACTGGACAAAAACAAATGAGGCAAACAGGCACTAACTGTTCTCGACTTATAGGGTGTGAAACACCAAATCGGTCAATACTGTGGCAGCGGTCTGCTGCTATTTACCTCGCAGCAGAATGAATGGACTGCCTGCCAGTTTTTGCAAGCCATCAGGGGTGAAATGTGCTCCAAAGTATTCAATTGTTTATCGCCCATATCTGGCTGAACCCAGACCGTGAACTGGTTTGATCCTCTGAACTGAGATGAGAACAGGACAGAAGTGGTGCCCTGGGTTGCCCTCCTTGGTGGGAATTGGGCATCTGAGAGAGCGTTCTCATATGTGAAACTGTGATAGTGAAAGCCTAAATATCCTTCTTTAAACAGCAGAAGCATCAGTGTCAGATATATTTGGGACCAGCACCCCCAAACCTGAAGATAATCATTTTTCCATGATGTCAGACAGAAAATCAATCATGGAAAGTAATAACCTCAGTGCTGCTGCATTTGTTCCTCTAACAGAGACTTTGGGACAGACTTGTTCTTTGCCTCCATGCATTATTTTTCAGGCTAAACTTTTAATTTACATGTTTTTTTAACTGTTGGTTAGTGATAACAGTCAAACGATCTATAAACATTACCAGGAGGTCACGGCAAGGTTGGGAATGCTGTTTATAAAACTGCACAAATTAAAGAAACATTTAAAGGAAAATACCCATATTTCTTTAATGTGTCTTCATAGAGTCATATCTGTACATTTTTTTCCTTTCAAAAGTTTCTCTAAGGAATTTGTAAATTGCGTTTTTCCTGCATTTTGGATTTCTTCTACTCTGTGCAGCTGCTCCCTTTAGGGGTCGCCACAGCAAATCATCAGCCTCCATCTCACCCTATCCCTCCCACTCTCCTCTGTCACACCAACCCTCTGCAGGTGGTCCTTCATTACATCCATGAACCTCCTCTGTGGTCTTCCTCTTTTCCTCCTGCCTGGCAGCTCCATATTTGTTTATATTCACATGTATATGACCTCCTGCCTAATATTGTGTTGGTCCCCTGACCCATCGAGGCATGGACTCCACTAGACCCCTGAAGGTGTGCTGTGGTATCTGCACCAAGATGTGAGCAGCAGATCCTTTAAGTCCTGGAGGCTGTGAGGTGGGACCTCCACGGACATGGACTTGTTTGTCCAGCACATCCCTCAGATGCTCGATTGGATTGAGATCTGAGGAACTGGAGGCCAAGTCAACACCTCAAACTTGTTGTGCTCCTCAAACCATTCCTGACCATTTTTATTTTGTGGCAGGGAGCATCATCCTGCTGCAAGAGGCCATCAGGGAATACTGTTTCCATGAAAGTGTGCACATGCCCTGCAACAATGCTTAGGTAGGTGGTACGTGAAAAAGTAACATGGACCCAAGGTTACCCAGCAGAATCGTTGCCCAAAGCATCACACTGCCTCCGCAGGCTCTCCTTCCCACAGTGCACCCTGGTGAAAGGTGTTCCCCAGGTAAGCAGCACACACGGACCCGCCCATCCACGCGATGCAAAAGAAAACGTGACTTACCAGACAGGCTACCTTCTTCCATTGCTCAGTGGTCCAGTTCTGATGCTCGTGTGCCCATTGTTGGTACTTTCAGCAGGTGACAGGGGTCAGCATGGGCACACTGACTGGTCTGCAGCCCCTTATGCGACAAACTGATGCTGTGTGTGTTCTGACACCTATCAGAGCCAACATTACATTTTTGAACCACACAGGCCAGCCCTCGCTCCCCAAGTGCATCAGTGTGCCTTGGCCACCTATGACCCTGTCGCTGGTTTATCACTGTTCCTTCCTTGAACCCAGCTCTGATAGATACTGACCACTGCAGACCGGGAACCCCCCCCTACAGGAGCTGCAGTTCTGGAGATGCTCTGAGCCAGTCGTCTAGCATCACAACTTGGCCCTCACCAAACTCACTCAGATCCTTAACACTGCCCATCTTTTTCCTGCTTCTGAAAAATCCACTTTGAGGAAAAATGTTCACTTCCTCCCGGATAGATCCCACCCACTAACAGATGCCATGATGAAGAATCAGTGTGACTCACTTCACCTGTCGGTGCTCATGATGTCATACCCAATCGGGTGTATGTTCAGTTACATGGGGTTCGGTGATTATTAAATTCTGATATCATACGAGTGTTTAAAGCAACAACGTGACTGATATCCAGTAACATGACTCCATCTATTTTGTCTTCATTTATTCCCCATTTTTGCTGGGGGAAGTAAATCATTACTATATATTTAAAAAAAGGAAGTGTTTAAAACATCAGTTTTTAACATTCAGCCAATAAAGGATGCTGAATAGGCAGGGCGGCGGCGGCGTAAATCACAGCAGTTACTGATAACAGTAACAATCATCTGCGGTGCCGACGCTGCAGGCTGGAACTTTTTCTCCCGCATTCACACAGAAGACTAAGCTTTGGGAAAGAGAGCTTCAGGAGCTAAAAGAGTCCGGTCTGAGGTCCAACAAGCCCTTTGGTTCACCTTTAATTGTAACAATGATCGTGATGCTGCTGGAATAGTGGGGCAGTGGTTATGTAAATCGCTGAGCTTGGCTCACAGAGACAGACCAGTGGAATCAATACATGAAGCTCTATCTTCTGTTTATCAGCTGTTCCAGCGTATCCCTGCATGTTAAGTCTCTTTATCCTCCTGAGACCACATATGGGGACATTATATTTTGGCTTTGCTGCATCTTATACTTCATTCTGCTCAGTAGTGTTTTAGATTTTGTTAAGCCATGTTGACTTTGCTAGGTTACGCTCCAAATAATCCCATTACCCACATCTGAGGACTTTTTTACCCCCACAAAAGTATGTAAACACCAAGGTAAGAAGCAGAGTTTATATACATGTCATAAACATCTAGGAAAAATTAAAAATGCATCGCAAACAGGAGCTCAGGGCTCAGGAGGTTAAGAGGCAGCAGGAACAAAACAAAGTTCAAGCAGGAGTTTTAGGGGTTTGGGGATAACTGGCATCCCAGATTCACCACCACAACCTTCACAAGGTGGAGCACAGGTGGATGAAAGCGAGCAGGAGCAACAGGGACTGAAGGAAACCCACAAACCCCCTTTGATTACATGCATGCAGCATCATTGTGGTTTCTGTAACCATGCGCGATTACACTCATAGCAGTGACCGTATGGTTGATGACCCCCCCCCCGCTTTATTTATTTGACTGATGCATTTTTCCAATAAAGCGATCAATGGGACACGTCCGATTTCATCCATGGCTGCCTCTTAGCAGTGAATCTCATTCCAGTTGTTCCTCTCTGCCGTTCCATTAAAAGGAAATCGATGGGCGGGGCTGCACTCAGACTCTTTTCCACACAGACGCTGGGATCCACATCACACATGTATTCTAACAAGCTCTGAATTACTTGTGCTCAATAATTAACTTTGGTCAAGCAAGAACAAAAATGAACCACACAGTGTTTCTTTTAACTGAAAGTTACCCATTTATTAATCAAAATAACAGTTTTTCCTAGTAAAGCTTGAAGGAGAATAAAACATGCAGCGACGCGGGTCGATCCGATAAACACCGTCAAGTAAACATCTGTTTGGAGAACCGATAATTTGGAGGGAAAAAGAAGCAAAAACAGGGTTCAACTCTTACAGGAAACAGCACAAAAAGAAAACACCGCCACACAGGTCAGTTTGTTGTGTAAGTCTTTAACACTTTAAGGACCACAGCATCCCATCTGTGCACCCACGCTCGTGTACTCGACTGAACCGCACTCGCTCACCACCAACTTCAACGTCTTTCAGGAAGCTCAGTTTCTTCCGTAAAACTCAACCTAAATAAAACCAGAATGCATGTAATCTGTTATTGCTGCAGAGGAACTCGGCACGCAGCAATTCAACGTGATGGATTATCAAAGTGGAGCGAGCTTAAAGTCGAGAAACAGGGGTGAGAGTGGTCGACAGTACAGAGTGCATCGTTTGTTATAAAACATACAGGAGACGCGTTCGGTTCGCCGACAGACTCGACACTTTCTCAAAATACTGAACGTCAGGGATTGTTTAGCAAAAACGGGTGCATAGGGTTTAGAAAACAAAATCATCAGTAACTGGCTGTATATATAAAAAAGAGCGTATATTCCTCCCGACAGGCTGAGCGCAGAAACCGCTGAATCGTGCTCCTAATGAGAAATATCACCAAAACAATTGTATAAAACCAAGCCGAGGACCAGCACTGTTCTTAAAAATGGAGTCGCGAAAACAAGCTTTCTACAAACGGACGTTACATTCATGTCTAACAAACACCTTATCTTAACAAAACGACCGGCTCTGCTCCGTCTGACAGACCAGAGGTTAACGAGGGGGCGGGTTCTGCTTTAGCGTCCTCCCGACTTGTGTCCGGCCCAGGACCGAGAGCGTGAGCGAGATCTGGACGCAGACCGGGACCTGGAGTGGGATGGCGAATGTGTCTGTCGCACTTCTTCCTCGGCGTATCGGGAGGTGGACGGCGGTTTGACGGTTTCTCGCGGAGATCCGGACCTGGAGCGTGATCTGGATCTCTCTCTGGACGCTCTCCGGGGCCTCTGCTTGTATCTGGAGACACGCAGAGAAAGAGCGATGAGTCACACTCGGTGGATCGAATCATAATAAAATGGAAATGTCTATAAAAGCTCAGTTTCCTTTGACCACTTCAGTTAGATACCCGCGCACATGAGAACTGGGCCTTAATCGGCGTAGAAGAGAAGTCGTACCTGTCGTCCTCGTGGCTCCTGCTCCTCCCTCTCACATACATCCGTCCACGAGAGCTAAAGAGAGAAATGAAACGGTTACTTTCCTTTTCAAAGACAACAACCCCCGCCGACTAACGATCCGAGAGACAAACTCACTCTCGAGGACTCTCTGAACGTCTGCGACGGCGATCGTAAGAAGGGCTGCGCGATCTGTATCTGTCGTAGCTGCGGCTGCGCGACCGCCGGCGCCGGCTGTCTCGATCGTAGTCATCATACCGCGAGGATCGTCCGGGGGAATGCCTCTCTTTCGCTTTCATCTGATTTGGTGCTGTGGAAAAGAAATGCAGAGGAGAAAGTGGTTCAAGCAAAAAACATGACGCTTGGATGTAAACATAATTCTGAAAAAGTGAACCGCTTTAGAAGGAACCCCGACGATGAAGACGCGCACAGATCATTCTATTAGCCAGATTAAAAGATAAATACTGCAGATTTCTGAGCCGTTACACAGCTCGGGAAAAAACAAAATCCTTTCACTCGCCGGTCGTGATAGGTGTTCGTGTCACAATGCAGTCTGGGTAACGACATCAAACTGAGCCCGAGTGTACCGTGATGGCGGGGTGGACACTCCGCCATTACGATGGATGCTCTGGCTTCTCTTTTTCACTCTTTATTTGCAGTCCAACTGAAGCTGGGAGGACGCCGGTTCCCTGTGAGGATCGCTGGGAGGCTTTTATTACACTTATGGTAATGCGCCATCATCAGCTTCATATGATCGCTTCAGCTGTCTTAGGTCAGCTCCGCGCAGAAAAAGAAATGACCGCAGTACGCAGCAGCCTAATGCCTGGTTGATGTGCGCTGTTGTTGCCTTCACCTGCCAAAAGCAACATCACATGTGCTGCTGTGTCGTCTGCTTTTGGCCAAGACGACACGAGCACACCATCTTCTTTACTGCCATGCTAATGACACATCGAGGAGCTGGAGACTCTCAGGCTGCAGAGTGGGAAATGCTGAGGCGGTCTGAAAAAAGCTGGCTTTCTGGAGAAACCTTTGAAACAACCACAGTTTCTTTCAGTTTTTTCCACTCCTGTAATACTGCTGTGGCTCCACTACACCGAGGCCCCGCAGCACCGACACAAGGGTTTTTCCTGAGCGGTGACTGCAAGCGCTTAACAACTCAGTCACTGAGATGAAACAAGACCGGCGCAGATAAATTGGATGAATAACGCCAACACATCCTCATCTTGGTGCTGTTGTCACTTATTCAGTAAATTTATATAAAGCTGAGACTGATGTTGCCTTATAAATAAAATGATGATTCCCAGTCTCTTCCTCACAGTGAGGAAAGCTTTCTAATCTAACACTGGTAAATAAATAAATAAGCATCGCATTGGAAATCGGTGTATTCTGGTCTTTAAACAGCTTCGGGGGGGTTCCTTTTAAAAACACGAGAAAGAGCTGGTCGCATCTTTTTCTGCCGCTGGAAGTCAGATTAAAATTGTATTTGCAGCAACAATATTTCAAATGAGTGAATACAAATCAGAACTGGACACTTACTCTTCCTGTCACCCTGTGCAAACTGGATTTCAATCTGCCGACCACAGACCCACTTCCTGTCCAGGCTGTGAAGAGCATCTTCAGCATCTCGCACGTCCTCAAATATGCTGGGTGGTTAAGGTTTTTCTTTGTCTTTTTTTTTTTTGTTGTTGAGGGCTCACAAATTTTAAAAAAAAAGTTTTTTTCCTCCTAAAATAACAAAATGCTCCACAAGATAAAGAACCGTACACTTCATGAATATCTTGTAGTTAAATTTGTGAGGCCTGGTTTACAAGGTAAAACATTTATAAAAGATACTGTGAACATTACAGTAAGACAGGTGGGGGAAGAAAAATGCGCTCAGCTGATTTTTATTTTTTAAGAGATAAGAGATGAAGCAAGCTCTTTTCAAACACATCTAACCGTCTGAGGGATCAGGACAGTGGATATATAAACAAATCAAACACAATAAAACTGGATTAAATTCTTTCATAAGTGTCACAGGGAAAGCTGATTTTGGTGTCACGTCAAATTCGCGGATGGGAGGATACAAAATAATTCAGACTTGTTACCTTTGCCCATGCTTGACTTTGAACTTCATCTTGATCTTTACACTCTTTAACCGACTCCCAGAGAGACTCGGGGGGTTTCCTGCTTGCTTTTTCCTCTTAAACCTCTTTTTCTTTTCCCCATTCTTTGCCGCCATATCCAAATCCAAGCTTTGTCTCCGTTCCCTTTTTCCTCTTCATGCTTTACTTTCTCTTTTCAACCTTTTCCCTCCCTCTGATCCTGCAGGTCTGTGTGTCTTTACAGCTACTCTATATGGGTCTTTGTAACTCTTTGTGGTCGGTTTCCACAACTGGACGCTTTTACATTTTCTGAAGCAATAACAGAGAAATACGTGTGTTAGATATTCAATCAAATTATGAGGCAAAAAGAAAATGCATCATAAAAAAAGTAAAATAAATAAAAATCTTCTCAGCTGAAAGGAAATTAAAATAATTTGTTAGCAGGAGCACACACAGGTCAAAGTCATTAGGAAAGGATATTGAATGTATGCAAATCCTCTTGGCTGACGCGTATAGAAGTCAAGTGGGATGTAGACATCTACTATCGGCCCATAGCGGCCAAACTCACGCCGCAAATCCTCAGGCCTGAACACCGTAAATACAAGTATGACTCAACTGACCATCAGGGGCAACTCTACCTACATCATCAACCAGTATCAACAGCTGGAGGAGCAGCTGCTGAAGAAGATAAAAAGGGACAGTTCACCTCACAATACATTAGTTTATCTCCTACCTGGAAAGTGATCCACCTGTTGAGAGAAGCTTAAAGACAATCTGTATCCCAGCAGGGCTGTTTTTAAACAGAGGAAGCGTGGCAAACGGTGAGCAGCTCTCTAAGGCACCACCAAGGATACCAGAGGCCTGTGCTGCAGTATTACAAAGGTGATTCACCTCTTACCAAAGTACGTCACCAACTGATGGCAACTTATGCCGTAGCCCTGACCTGCTCCAGAGCACTTCCTGATCAACTATCAGATACAACTTCAGGGTTTTTCCTTCATACAAATGATTTTGATGCCCCTCGTAGACTTTTTAAATGGGGGTTTCATTCACTCAAGTACACTGAATGGCCACAATTAACAGGAAAGTGTACAGACTTCTGTTCACTAAGGTAAAAGACTCGTCGTGTACATAAAAGCTTCAAAGTGAACGACTGGCCTTTTCTCCATGGCAAAAGCAGCCGAGGCTCACGGATAGTTTAATTTTTACATGATTCATCACCTGGTACAGTTCAGTAACATCAGTAAATCACCTGCAAAACTCGTGGAGAAGCAACTCCTCACACTTTGCCACACTGTTTAGGTGAACTGTCCCTTTAAAATATACACACTTTTTGTTATTAACATGCAATTCATGTAAATCTATTTAGTGTAACACTGACATATAAACAGATATGTCCCCTTTAACACACAGATGCAAAGGTAAATCTGAGGAAATACAAAATCTGCTTGTGTCTTAAATTCAGTCACAGCATCAGTGAGATTAAGATAAGCATCAATATCAAACAGTGTTAATCAGTGGTGAGAGGACTGTGATTTTCTTTTGGGGTTTTGAGATACTTTAGAATTCAATGTGTAAAAAAGCAGGACTGAAAGTGGGTGGACTGGCCCTTTAAAAAAAATACATATCCTGAAAAGTATTTGATATCTGAAGCAAAATTTTCACAGTAATCATTGTGTGTGTCTAAACTTTAGACCATGAGATTTTTAGGCAAATCTTAAATGGTTGAGAAGAAAACGTGATTATTTTTGATGGAACGGTTCCATTTTACTGATTTTAAATGCCACTAACTCGGATATTTAAGCTTTATTTAGCCAGTAGTCTTTTGTTCTGAATTAAAATTAAACCAGCAGGAAGTTGGTGCACTATATCGACATGATACTCAGGTGATGAGATTAGATTTACACTGAGGTTAAATCTGAATATGCGTTTAGATTTAACCTAATCTGACTCTGTGTTGTGGGCATAATAAAGGACGCATTCATACAACTTTGACAAGACCTTTTATTAGTGATCGTGTATTTTGACCGTTTTAATGAGGATTTCTGCACCAGTCACTTATAAACACCGCTTACTGTTAAATGTGTGAGGCGGTAAGCGGTTCACTAAATAATTACAGGCGTTTAAAATTAATGACGGCCCAACAGTCATCAGACTTATGTTTTTTCCTTCTTTAAAATATTCGCTGAACTGTTTACGAGCTCACGTTAACCAGCTAGCTTTGTTAGCTTGACTAAAACCGCGAAAAAGTGCGCGGCTAAAGAGCGACAGAGACGTTACTTATGTTTATAAAGCCCTAACAAAGCCACGTGTAGCTAGAATAATATAAAGTTTAAATGTGGCGCTGCTGCTGGTCAGCGTTTCCTCTCCGTCTTTCACGTTCAAGCTAACCTTGACCACCAGGCTAACTCAGCTAGCTGCCTGTTACACGAGTTCGCTCGTGGACGATCGGCGGCTTCTTTACGGGGACTCACCTGGACTCATCGGAGATGTTCCTGACAAACAAAGACGTGTTTGGAGGCCTCATGTATCTGGCCATAAAGTTACACACTCAACAGTAGGAATTTTTTTTTTTGGGGGGGAAACGAAAAGCTGCAAAGAGGGAAAAAAAATTAGCAACGCATGCGTAATTAGAAAGCGCCTTCCTGCTTCTTCGCTTATATAAAATAAGGCGCTTAAAGACCCACAGCGCCCTCTGCGTTTAGAATCGCACCTTACAACAAACAAAGCAAAAAGTTGTATAGCGTTTGAATTTTTTTTTAGATAATTATAGTTTTATTTATTTATGCGTTAACTCCATTCGTCTTCTTTAAGATGAGGGATCTCAGAGGGATCCATGAGCTGGCTGGTCAGACTCGTTTGCTCCTGCTGATGAAGGTTACAGAGCCAGCAGTGAGAGTCTGGAAATAAAGAGTAAGCAGACACAAAATGAGAACATGGCTGAGTCACATTAAAATACAGCTCAGAGAAGTGTTAAGGAGAGTTAAAGCCACTCACCTCGACCATTTCATCCCCCTGGATCTCTCTGACAGAGGTGAACTTGTTATTTTCAGCTATCAGCTTCCCGTTCTCCTCTCTGACAGTGCACTAACCAGGAACAAAGTCACTGTGGCAGTCAGTAACAACTGAAGATTCAAATTAAAACCAGCAGATGCATCACCTTTGACCCTCTCTGCACTGCTCCTTTCACTATCCACAAAATAATCTTAAAATTAGCGTGGAGCATTACCTTAATCTTTCTCCCATCGATCATCATCATTTCAATCTCCTTTCCGAGGCTGAACGAGTGGACTTTGGTGAAGAGTGGAGTCTTTATGGTGTAGGTGAAGTCTTTACCTTTCTGCTCTATAATGATCACCGGTTTCACATCCTTACGCATTTTGATAATCATTTCAGGCGCACCTTGAGCGTACATTTAGAAACAAAAAAAGTATGATATATATTTCACGTTTGCATAAAGTAAATAAATAAATCCTTTAGATTTTAAAGTATTTTTACCAACGGTTTTAAGAAACTCCTCCAGGTTTTCCTCAGAATAAACTTTCCAGGTGCCGTTGAAGTCCATGTTTGCTGCCGGTGCCGTCTGCAGAGGACGTTGTCACAGTTGCGTCACACGCTGCTGGTTGGCATGACGGGGACCTCAAACTCCCTGTTATCTTTTTAATGGTCTTTCCACTGAGAGCCTCAGTAGCCTCCACTCCTTCATTAGTCCTCATTCACACCATCTTTTTTTCCTCTCCCCCACCTGTACAGCGTGATTTTTAATCTCTCACAATCAAACAAAGCCAACAATCAGAAACTGATTTCAACACATTTTTATTTTTGCAAAATATAATTATACAAAATAAAGAACATTATAACTGGTAAAAGCACAAAAAGCAGAAACACTTTTAAGGCAAATGGTTGCAGGCAGCAAAAGCTCGGCCAGTCCGGTCTCTTAAAACCAACACCCTGCTCAGTCTGACAAACACTTTCGAGTAAAGAAAAGTCACATTTTAACTGTGGAGCACATTTTAGTCGCACAAACACGGTGTCTGTTGAATTCCCTGAGAAATCAGACACGCAGCGGCGGCTGTAACGATAGCACAGTGCTAAGCTTGTTCACAAACATCTGCAGCTCATTTTTCATTTTTAAGCTCATTAACATCCTTAGGTCACCAGGTCAGTCTCTTCTTTTCCAACACTTCAACTTCAAAGAGTGTGAACGCACTAAAAATATTAACGTTTATACTTCTGAGCAGCCTGACTGATGCAGGAAGCTTGTAAAGGTCGTGAGTGTGACGATTCAGAAATAATACGGGTCAGAATTAATCATTTTCAACAGTTATTTCTGGCATTTAGAGAAATGTGGCCAAGATATGTTCAGAGTGGGACATTTAAGGCGCCACATGTAATAACCCTGGTTATTCCAGTTCCAGTTTGGTGCAGGTGGGGCAGAACAGGTGAGTCATGACATCTGCACCTGAAACAACACTACCCAGTTTTACAGGGTTCAAAGTATTTGTAGAGCTAGAAAAGGTGTAAAATACGTCTGCTGGGATGTTTCGGGTCTTTCTGATCTGTACATTGAACTTCACATGCGGTGGCAATCTGTGGAAAATCTGAGATATGTTTCTGAAATTATACATTTTTTTCCTTACGAGTTATCAGGCAAAAGCAAGAACTTCAAGAAGAAATAACCCCCCTGCTGTCCGGCAGGTATTTTGAGCAGAATGGGGGTGAAGGGTGTCGGTCGTTGGGAGTCTTGGCTTCAGCTTTTTTTCAGCTGCACTTCTTTAGACTTAAAGAAAGAGGTATCTTCTAAATATGTGTTGTTATTCAGTACGTTTCCTGGTCCTGTCCGGCTGTATGTGGGGGGGGGGGTGTACAGTGAGACTGGACATGACACAAACTGTGGGAGAGAGAATGACATCCTGTGGTCTTTATAAAAGAGGCGAGTTGAGAAGAAGTGCTCAGTGCATCATGGGAGGTCCTCCCAGCAGCCTGACTCTGTAGCAGCATAACTAAAGGATGGTTCAGGGTCACCTGATCCAGCCCTAACTATAAGCTTTATTAAAACAGTTCGGAGTCTTTTCTAATCTAATCCTCCCATTCTACTTTTGGAAACTTTATAAACCACAAGTAAGCCATCAGTCTGAGAGCGAAGGGCTCTGCTGGGGTGATATGATAAATGAAAGCTTTAACATTCGACGGGGCCTGATTATTTAGGACTTTGTCTGAGAGGAGGAGGATTTTGAAGCCAGTACAGCCCCCTGTCAGTACTCTCTGCACTGTTTTGGATCAGCTGAAGGCTCTTCTGTGAGCTTGGCTGGTTAGTGTATGCAGGATGCAGCAATGATTCTGTTTGAGCCGAAGTCAGCGTGAAATGTTTAATTTTAGTTTAAAAAAAAAAAAAAGCCCACCTCACAGTGGCGCCAGAGGAAAAGTTAATGGAGGACTGAAGGTGGGAGGATTCATCCTCTGGGCACCACAAAACTTCATGGCGACCCATCAAAGGGTTGTTAAGATGTTTCAGTTGGTGATAAATATCCGCGAGACAAAAACTGACAGCTGACACGGTTTATCAGCCGGGTTCTACTTCATTATGTGCTTTGAGGGAGGAAACTCCACCCCTCTGGTGCTTCGAGTTTGATAAAACAAGTGCTCTGACTTCATGTGCACCTTACACTTCAACATGATAGAAACTTTATATTAGAAAAGCCCTCTGGGGGGGGGCATACTTTGATTATGCTGCATGATAACAAAACAGCATGAACTCATGAATAAAAGGTCAGAATAGCACATCACAAATATACACTTTGTAACACTTAGAGTAACTTTAAAGTATAAGTATAAAGCTTTGCTGTAGCTCCTTTTTCTCCACACGTGGAGATCATGAGTACTGTGATCACGTCTCATTCACGGCAGGAAAGCACAATCCTCATCGTCCCCCTGATTCGGTCCGGGGTCACTGAGGCAGCGCGACAGCTTCAGTTGCTCCTCCTGGTCGTCCTGCTCTTCGGCCTTCGGCGTGCCGCTCCGATCGGGCCTCTCGGGGGTCTCGCTGTCATCGTAGGTGTAAACTTTGTGCTCTGGACAATAAAGGTAGCAACTCACGCATTTCATTTTTGCTCACATGTAGAAATCATTTTTAATATCTGTATGTTTCATAGTAAGAAAGAGAATTAAACAGATACTTAAATACATGCGGTGAGAATAATACAAACTGAGGAAAACACACAAACATGAAGCAGAGGTTTTAAATCATTTATAGCGGCTCTTAGACTGACCGGGCTGAAAAAAGACTTTTCTGACGGGGGGGCGTCTCCTGGCGGTTTGCAGGGACTGTGAGGTAGTGACTCATCTGTAACAGAAACACAAGTTTCAGGAGGTTCAATCAGATTTTAAACTCCCCACCAGGACACTTTAGAGAAGCTCTCAAAGGTTTGTTTCCCCTAATGCAGGGTTTGACTGCTCAGCAGGGAGCCTGATGGATCTGTGTGCAGTAACTGAGATGCTATTCAACAGAAAACTGCATTTCAGAGGATTTGGTTAAAAATGTCTCTCACACTCAAGGAAATAAAACCACAGTTTACAAAAATGGATCAAAAGATCTTTTGGGGAAAAAAAAAAACCCTGCAGTGGATCGTTTTCATCCACCAGTTGCCCTCATTTCCTCTCAGTCTCTGAGAAACCTGCTGAGATCTTTTTGCACTTCTTCAGTCTCCAAACTGAAGTCTGAAACGTTTCTCCCACCTGAAACTGAATCCAGGTAAACAGAATCCGCTTTCTGGGATTTCCTGGGTCATTGTATCTTTTGGATACGTGTGGAAAAACATATCTGTGGAAAGTTCTCCCAGAAACTTGAAACAAGTTGGCTGCAAAGTACCTCTGTGAGAATCAGTGCTGCTTTAAACACTGGGTACTTTTACTTTTTTATGAAGTTATTTGATAATCCATCCACATATCCATGTTTGGCCACTTACCTGGATTGCCCCGGTGGCCCAGACCACTCTCTCCCTGGCAACCTCCTCCAGTTCTTCAGGGGGACACCAAGGGGCTCCCAAGCCAGCTGAGAGATTTAGTCCCTCCAGTATGTCCTTGGTCCACCCTGGGGGCTTTTCCCAGTAGAACACGGCCACAGGGCCTCACTTAGGAGACGTCCTCATCAGAACCACCTCAGCTGGCTCCTTTCAGCATGGAGCTCTGAACTCTTTCATTCCCCCCATTTGTTTATGGTATATTATTTGATAAATAAAACTATTTATGAAAATATTCTCATTTTACATTTAGTGCCTAAAATCTTTGCACAGTTCTGTAAATGAGCTTTTTTCTTTTTAGCCCAAATGACCTTTAACCCTGTGAGGTCTCTAACCCTAAACTCTGATATCGAAAACATTTTTGTTTCTTTGTAAAAACACGTTCTCCCAAATCTTATTAAACACAGAACAAATAAATATTCAAACCTGATGCACAAAAAAACATTTTTTATTCCAAAACATACGGTTAGGGTGGGAACCGCGACGGAGTCTGAGGACAGAGACGAAACGTGGACTTGACCTACTCTCATCAAAAAAACGAATAAAAATGAAGGAACGCATTTTACTAATTTGTTTTCACAGACGCTTTAGAGCCAGTGTTGAAACTCACCCTTCGCTCCATCGCCCTCTGCTTCCTGAAGAGCGCCTCGCTCATGTTGTCCTCGTACGGTTCGCTCACCAGGTCGTATCTGCTGTACGAGCGAAGCTGCGGAGGAGGAAAAAAAACAGGAATCACCGCCTCAGATACAGATTCGTTTAAAAAGACGAACCTCCACTGCTCATGAACATGCAGGCGAACGCTCAGAGTGGACTAATCCCACCCACAGGCCTAAACGAACTGTCGCCGTCTTCCTCACCCTCTGCCGGGTCTTCTGCAGGTTGGCTCGCAGGACCCTTCTGATCTCCTCCTCACGGCTCTTTGAGATGGTCGGGATGGCTCGGCGTCTGGTCAGCCCTTTGGTCTCTGAGTTTCTGTGGGAAATGGAGAATAAATCATTTGATGTGCAAAACCTGGAAATTTAGAACTTATATCAAACTTTTCCAGGACATTCAGTTAGATTTTAATGTCCTTAAAACACAAAACAAGCACAAAGTGTTTGTGCTGTGTTTCACCGGGACTGTGGTACCTTATTTGAATAGTCTTTAAAAGGTAAAACAGGTAAATTATTAAACAGAAAAAAAAAAATCAGAAAAGATAATCTTGATTTTATGCAGCATCAGCTCCATTTTGGACTCAAATTTCCTAAAATGGAATTTTTTTACCCTCCATAAAATAAATTAGATTTAAAGAGTCATTCATCCAAATAAAGGTACAACCTGGTTCCTCTATAATCCAAGTCAGCACTGACTTCTGGGAACATCTCTCCGGTCCGACACTTACTGCATGGAGACGGACGACACGATCGCGGGCAGCTTGGCAGCGCTGCCGCTCTCCACCATCATCATCGCCTGTTTCAGCTCCAACTTGTTGTAGAAGGAGATGAGCTGAGGCTCGGTGGAGCGCTCGCCCGCGATCAGCCACCTCTTCACGTAAGTCTTATTGAAGCGATTCAGCCTGAACACAGGAGAAAAAACGAGTTAGACGAGTTTATTTTGGTCACTTTTCTGCTTTACATTTGAGTCAGTGCAGTCCTGTGGAAAACTAAGCGCACCCTTACTGCTTCCATAGGATTTAAGAGGGTAAGCAGTAACAAGTGTGCGAGTACCTCGATAAAAGCAGAGGCTGCGTCAGTTTGCTGGTCTGGAGTCTGTGTAATACAATGCCACAGTTTTCCCAGGAGTGGGCATCCCAGCAAATCCACCCCGAGGTCAGCCCAATGTCAAAGAGCTCCATCTCAGACTCTGCAGGCCTCCGTTAGCATCATCAGGAGAAAACCAAACACAACGCATCAGCACAAAGACCTCATACCAACGCCCAGCACGATTGTGGAGGGGCGATGATTTGGGCTCGTCTTGGAGAGAGATGGCACGCTGCAGTCACTGAGTCACTGACCAGAGTATTCTAGAGTCAAATGTGAGGCCATCGGCCCGACAGCCTGGCTGAAACTGGGTCATGCAACAGGAACGCACAAAGGGCTGACTCTGTGTGATTAATCTGAAGTATTTGCTCCTGTCTGCCACCTGGGAATTTATTAATTTGAAAAATTACAGACAGAATCAAGTTCTTCTTTTATGGTGAACTTCCAGTCTTCCGCTTTTAGGGTTGTCCCTCCTGAAATCCTGCCTCTGCTAATTGCTGATTACCTGCACCTGATGAGGTGCTGGATACAGGCAGGTATGAGGTCAGCTTTGCGGGGCTCACCACTGTTTGCTCTTCTGCTTGCTTGGTTGTAATGGTTTTAGCAGTGCTTACCACAGGATACAAAATAAAACCCATTTGTTCTTAAAGCTCTGGTGTCAGTCTCCACTTTATGTTGCAGCTTTTGAGCCGGGTCGTAACAACCGCAAAGATGAAGGTGTCAGAGAGGATACATTAAGGAAATCATACTTGTCCTTCCAGTGATGATGTCCATAATGACCACAGATGTCTTCGATTCCTGTGAGCAGATGATCCAGGAACTGAAGGCAAAACAAGTTTGCAGAAACTGTTATTCATAGATCTTACACATTATTTAAGTCTGTAACAGTAACTCTGTATTTTTATCTGCTTAAATCATGGAGTTATTGACTTGTTTGTGACCTGTGAGTGGATCTCCTCATTAATTGATTCTTTGCTCTCCTTCTTTCTCTTCACAGCCAGGAGCTCCACCAGAGGCCTGATCGTCATTCCCTGATGAGAAAAACAGAAATTAGATTAAAAAAAACATACTGCATGTTTTTGTGTGAGTGTGTTTCAGACACAAACACACTCACACAACAATAGTATTAAAAATACTGTGGTCAAAGTCCCTGTTAACACAACAAAGATGCTTGCAAGCAGACGCCATTCCTACTTGTCACCACTAGTGGCCAGTAAAGAGGACAAATGCATCCAGGAAAAACATTGAATACACTGCACTGCCGAAAGTATTCACTCATCTGCTTCACACTCATGAACCTGAGTAACATCCATTCTTATCCAGAGGCTTTAATATGATGTGGGCCCACCCTCTGCAGCTATAACAGCTTCAGCTCTTCTGGGAAGTCTTTCCACAGGTTTAGGAGTGTTTATGGGAATTTTTGACCATTCTTCCAGGACTGGAACACCTGAATTTAGGGATTTGGATGGTGAGTGAATACTTTTGGCAATACATTGTATAACGAAATCAACACAAATCCTTTTCTCTTTCCTTAGTGTCCGGCCTCACATATACGCCTTTCCTTTCCTTGCCAACCTCTTCCTTCGAGGTAATCATGTTGAAAAATAATTTTCATTTCCTTTTCTCTCATAAATTCAGTTATTCCCACCTGCACAAAGACAGTGAAGAAGATGACGGTGATGATGGCAGTGAGGAACAGGTCCTTATTTTCATCTTCAGTCAGCAGGAACCCCAGGGAGAAGGCTATGGCCCCTCGCAGGCCGCCGTAGGCGATAATGAACTGGTCCTTTTTCGTCAGTTTAATAATACGGAATTTATTGATGAAGGCCGTGAGCCCGATGACTCCTGAAACACACCGAAAAAGAGAATGGATACAGAGCAGGTTCCCAGTGTTAGTTTACATTAACTTTTACCTTCTGAGCTGTTCCAATTTTGTATTTTATTGTTTTCATGCTGGATTTAACCTGTTCATTTATGTCATGAATTAATTATCAATATGATACTCAATTGGTCTCTATTGTCTGTCTACACTTTACTGATTACTGTCCCCTTGTGATCAGGCAGCACTACAGTTGTGGCTAAAACAGAGTGGAGAAAAACCACCACCCAGTGATTTCAACTTTAAAATATTTGGATTTATTTTACTGATGTTCAGTTTATTATTTAGCAGAAATGACTCCTAACAGATTGTACTTTCAATATATTTATTTTCTCTAAGTATAACATCCTTAATGCCTCAGCTACATACATTACAAACACGCTTACTGAGACCTTCCTGTTGTACTGACCCAGCACTCTGGACAGCAGACAGAAGACCACGGTGAAGAGGACGAAGATCCAGTTCCAGGTGTGAGGACCAGCCACTGTGGAAACCCCGAGGAAGATGAAGATGAGTGTGTCGCTCACGCTGCTCCACATCTTCAGGAAGTATTTGATGGTGGTGTAGGACTTGTGGGAGATGTTGGCCTCCACGTACGGCCGCATGATCACGCCACAGGCGATCAAACTGTTTTTAAAAGGGGAAAGAAAGCAGGAAGGACTTAGCATCCGATGTTTTATAGAAGCCTCTCTGAAGTTGGTGCTGTTGGATTATGGGATGTATGATTTTGGCTGTAACCAAGACAAAAACCTTTACATACACAGACTGTATATAAACAAGGATGACACGTCTCCATTTCCTTTCACATTAAGAGCATCACCATTAGAAGAGTGAAGGGGCCACTGGCAGCGGTTTGATCTTTTTTCTGGTTGTTTTAATGTGATAAATTAATACAATAGAGCTGACTTTTATTAACTTGACTTTTTGCTTCCTTCTTGCACCTGGATTCATATGTATCCATCTGCAGCCAGACTCTCCAAACCATTGCAGTCTTGACAGCGTTGCATCACTGTATGCTTATCATTTTTTAGATCATATGAATATATATGTAAGCCTAAAAGTATCCCTTCCAAAGTACTCCTTTACAGACCTTAAAGGATTACCTACACCTACATTTTTCCTCCATTGATCAGCTGTGCTCTGGCCAGTTGGGGATTTCTGTGTGGACTCTGCATGTTCTCCTGTGTCTGAGTGGGTTTTCTTCAGGTGCTTTGGTCTCCAGCTGTAGCTCAAAGATTAGGGTGAATGATGTTTCTAAATCTGTCATAGTTGTAATGTTGTTTATAGGTTTCCCCATGTGCACCTATGAGCTGCACAGGCGGTCAATAAACAGACAGCTGGATGGTTGTCTTGGCTTAGTGTCAAAAGCAGTGCAGGCAGCAGGACCTTGGTATCATATCTCCACCCACATGGCCATTACAGTGCAGACTGGGATTGCAAACTACAGTAACAGCACAACAGGGCAGCACCCATATCTCAAATAATCAGCCTTAAATTCTGAGGAGCTATTATAGGTTTTTATCACTAAGCTCAGAGACCGAGGGTTCGTCTACTTACGACATGATCCCCGACAGGTGGAAGACCTCCGCTGAGAGGTAAGCCATGTAGCTGTAGAGGAAGACAAACAGCGGCTCGATGACGCGGGTGTGTGAGGTGAAGCGGGACGTAAAAGCTCCCACGATGCCGTAGATAACTCCCACCATGATCCCCCCAGGGAAACCACGAAGAAAGAGATGACACCGAGGACGGCGCCGGTCACAGTCATCGCCTTGTCGTGAGCAAACTCCTTAAACAGGTGATACAGCACCTGAAGCAGAAACAGAGTTTATACCAGACGCTGGTGGATGTTGATTTTGTTTGTGATTATTTGGATCTTGCAGGTGGGAATGGCTGTTTTTCAAAATGAGCCAATTAATTTTTTTTAAATGGTACATTTTCTCAGAAAACATATCAGAATTATGTTCTGCTGTGAATAAAATATGGGTTTAAGAACATTTGAAAATCATTCCATTCTTTATCTTATCAACTTTATCTGAATTTGGGGTTCTGTTTGATAATAATCTATACACAATCACCTTCTTTTTCTATTAGTTTGATCTTGGTTTAATGGCTCACATGATTTTTGTAAAGGGTCATGAGAATATATATATCATTTTATAGGAAATTACACAGCGTCAGAAGACATCAGGATTCAAAGGGATAACATACATGGGAAAATACAATCAGTAACAAAAACCCCTACCCATCCCCAACCTTATCCCCACCACATCGTTATCATTAAGAGAAATCTGTCATAAAAGTCATATACACTCGGCCCTTCAAGATAATTCAAACCAAGCAAGCAAGCCAAAAAGTAGATAATTAAATAAAATAAAAATAAATAAATAAAAAAGGAGAGAGAAAACTGTTATATGGGCTGCCTCACATTAAGGTGTTTGAAGTGATGGTCAGTCAATTGTGATCTTGCAATTCCTGCCTTGAAAATATAATAAAAAGGGTTTCCAGATCTTATCGAAGGTTGATGTCTTACCCATACGGGAAAGCCTAATGCTTTCCAATTTAATGAAGTAAAACACTTCCTTCTCCCAAGCCGTATGGGTAGGCGGTTTGGGAGAGTTCCAGTTCAATGAAATTAGCTTCCTGGCCAACAGAGTTACAAAGGATAACAGGTTCCTTTATGTAGAGCGAAGACTGGGTGGGGAAGGACAGACACCGAAGAGGGCAACCAAAGCGTTGGGAGCAACGTCCCGGCCAAACACCCTAGACAGAGTTTGGAAAACTTCTGTCCAAAAAGAGTTCAAGGTGGGGCAACTCCAGAACATATGTGTGTAATTTGCTGTATCTTGCTGGCATAAGGGGGACACAGTATCAGACATTTTCACTAAGCGTGCTTTAGTATAATGGGCTCTGTGTAAGATCTGACACTGCACAAAACTATGCCTGGCACAAACTGAGGATCTGTGAACTCTCAGAATCTCCTCCCAGACCCTCCCCGAGATCGTCTCCCCCAGGTCTGTCTCCCACAGTATTTTCAGGGTGTTGGAGTGAAGTCCATAAATCCATGTATAAATAGAGGAGATTGCCCCCTTAATGAAGAGAAAGGCTTCAAAAATATTTTACAGTCTGTGAAATTAGGGATTGCCGGAAATCCCGAGAGTGTGTCATATACAAAATGACGTACTTGCAGATACAAGAAAATTGTCCACTGGGGACCTTGTAAGTATCAATTAATTGTTAAAAGGAGGCAAAGAAGGAGTGAACACACAGGTCTCTAAAAGTTCTAATACTGAGCCCAGCACACACAGAGAAAATACTGTCCTGCAAAGAGGGAGAGAAACTATGATTAGCTGTGAGTGGTGCGTCAGCTGGGGATTCTCGTAGGCCGAAATGGCGTCATGGGGGTCATGAGAATATTAAGGGAGCAGAAAAGAAAGAAAAGTTTGACCACACAAACTTCTGTTTTCATTCATTTGCCTAGATCCCCGGTTCGATCCCGGGAGGAGACACAAATCCCTCTGGAGTTGCATCAGAAACTCTACCGTATCAAACATGCGGAGCCCCCGCTGTGGAGCCCCCCGCTGTGGAGTCCCCGCTGTGGAGCCCCCCGCTGTGGAGCCCCCCGCTGTGGAGCCCCCTTGTGAATAAGTAAGTAGTTTTTATACAAACCAATTTCAGTTCAAAACACAGACACACAATCTGTGAGCTGGGCCTTGTGTGTGTCTGTGTGTGTGTGTGTGTGTGTGTGTGTGTCACTCAGCTTCGAAGGATCTGAATTAAAAGAATGCCTAAACCTCTTTTACTTTCAAACTCACTTCTTGGTACCGCCCCACCAATTCCTGCTAAAGGAAGTGAAGTGTTTATCAGCTGTGGTTTGAGGGCAGTGAGGACGTTCCAACCACAGAAACACTGAAACCCACTCTGTGTGTGTGAAAAAAAGGGGCAAAGGTGAATAATGGAGATCTCTCTAAGAGAGTACTTAGTACTCAGTGGAGAACAGTACTGAGGGCGGAGCCACAGGCAGACCTGGTTTTATCAGTAACTTTGACTCTTTCTCGGCCAGATGACCTTTTTAAACATTATGGGTTGCATTTTAAATAGAACACAAAAACTAAACTCGCACTCTTATTAATTTTATTGCTTTAAATTTGGATGTTTTCCACAGCAAGACCCTGCCTAGCACTCAGGCTGTCCCGTGTCTCAGCTGTGGGTCTTGCGGTAATCTGTAATTCATTCATTCACTAAACTTTCATCAGCAGTGAACACAACGTCCCTGTGGATGGATTAGAAAGTTGAAAACCTCTGCACTTCCTTGATTGAATGCATAAAGGCTGAAAGAAAATGGAAAAAGGACAAACTAAATCCTTCCCTCTCTGCTCTTAGGACCCTGATGTTCACCTACCAGCTGGCAGTATCACCTGCCTTTCATAGCTTATCACTAACCACAATCCCAGTCCCAGAAAACCTTTTAATTCAATAAAATCCATGAGTGGTCCCCCGCCTACCCATCCTGTTGAATCTCCACTGGAAAATACTGAACAATTTTTGGAATACTTTACTAAAAAAAATGAATTAATTAAGCTAAATTCAGATCCATGCCCCCTGTCCTCTTTAAACAACCTGGTACTGCTGATAACTCACACATGGGGTCTTGTCTGTATATTTAATAATGTTCTTAAGCTGAATGACTCAAAAAATTTTTTACATCTTCGGGCTTTTTATACTTTTAAAATGGAACCATCTGAGGATATGTAGAAAAATGTCGCTGACAAAAGCTCACAGACATCTGAAGTGTGACAACGACTCCAACTGGATAGTGCTTATTAGGAGTCAGAAGCCAAAAATGTGTATTTTATATGCTAATGACAAATTTTAAAATTCAATCTAAAGAAACATTGCTAACCATAACTGACTGAAATGTGTAATCTTTCCATTGAAATCTAGCAGAGTAGAGGAAATACTTCAGTATTTGAGTATGTGCAATTTGCTCACCACAGTGACGGCATCGTTGAGGAGCGACTCCCCGAACACGATAATGTGCAGCAGCTCGTTGATGTGGATCTCCTCGAACACGGCCAGGACAGACACGGGGTCCACGGCCGAGATGATGGAGCCGAACAGCAGGCAGGACAGCAGGTCCACGCCACCCAGCTTGGCTGCATCAATCTGACAGACGGCGTACATCATCCCGCCGATGAAAAAGACGTTCCACAGCGTCCCCACCACTGCAAACATCAGGATGGTGCCAATGTTCTCTGTGAAGGAGCGGATGGGCAGGAAGTAGCCGGCATCCAGGATGATGGGAGGCAGCAGGTAGAGGAAGAACAGATCGGAGTCGAGCACGGGGGGATTTTCACCAGTTGCTTTGATGATGCCACCCACCAGCAGGCCAACAAAGATTAGCAGACAGCTCTCTGGGACGATGTGAGACACAGTGGGCATGATGTGAAAACCTGCAGACACAGTCAGAATCACATTAATATGATTATTCAGCACAAAAAGAGTCCTGGACCAAACATTTCAAATGTGGAGTTATCCTTTCTTCTGTTTTGTTTTGAATGGAAACATTAATAATAAACTGAAAAAACAAGCAAACACTGTATGTATATATATATAAAAATCCTTTTTTTTTGTTGTTGAGTAAGTTAGATCCATAAGTTTTTATAGCTTTTCCTCTATACTCCACCACATAGATTTTAAATCAAATAATCAATATGTGACTGAAGTGCAGACTTTCAGCTTTAATTCAAGGTTTTTAACAAAATATTGCATTAATCGTTTAGGAATAGCAGATATTTTTATGCACAGTCCCCCAACAGGCCTTATCTGGCCATGAAACTGCTTGTCAAACATTGTCTGGTGGTGGTGGTGGTGGTGCTGGTGGTGGTGGTGGGGGAGTTAAAGCTGAAAGTCAGACTTTCAATCAGATCTTTATTGTTTGATTTAAAATCCACTGTGGTGATAAAACTATACAAATTTTCATCATACAGAAGAACCTGTGCTAATTAAGCAGTACTTAATACAATTATTATGTGCAGCCTTTATGACCAAAAGCAGATCATAACTCGCATTATTCATAGAAAAAAAAAACTTTTAGTGCAAACAAATATAGGAGGACCACTGACGGCAAAGGAATTTAGCAGGACATAAAAAATCCATTAGATACATTAAAGTTATGTTTAGCATTTATATTTAGCAATTGATCTGTGAGCATTAGAGCAGCAGTGTGTGACGACAACAGATGTTCATGAGGTTAACGTCCTTATGAAGTATGAAACAAGTCATTGAAACAGTTCCTGTGTCTGCTGTGGCTGAACAACCACAGACTGTCTACCTGAAACTGTTTAACTTCATTCCGTTACCCTTTTGCACCATCAGCCTTTGTGTGATGTTATTGAAATGGAAGCACAGCAGCTGCAGCCATAATTTTCATTAATGACCTGTTGAATCTGTTTTTTTATACATTTTATAAAATGCCTGAAAACAGTCTCCAAAATATCAGTTTTCTATTCAATTCAATGTTATTTATATAGCACCAAATCATAACAAACATTTGCCTCAAGGTGCTTTATATTGTAAGACCCTACAATAATTACAGAGAAAACCCAACAGTCAAAACGACCCCCTATGAGCAAGCACTTGGTGACAGTGGGAAAGAAAAACTCCCTTTTAACAGGAAGAAACCTCCAGCAGAACTAGGCTTAGGGAGGGGCAGTCATCTGCTGTGACCAGTTGGGGCTGAGGGGAGAGAGACAGGACAAAAGACATGCTGTGGAAGAGAGCCAGAGATTAATAATAACTAATGATTAACAGGTAACAAAATAACCAAGTGGTGCCCACAACAAACCCCGCCCCCGGCAGGTTTTAGATGATTTGAATGCTGGCGTCACTCTCCAAACACTGAATCACAGAAATAACACACAGGTCCTGTTGTCCATGCCCATAACTCTCCTTTGACCTTTACCTTGAGGTCAAAGTCACTGAGATTCAAACTTGATAAGCAACATAGCGATCAGTTATTAATCTCTAATGTTAGTTACAAACCTTTAAATTTAAACAGCAAAGCTTATGTCTGTTTTGTTAATGCACTCTTTGACCTCTGAGTGTTTTATGAGACCTTTCTTGTAGATAAAAACATCTAAGTCACATCTTAGCTTCAAACTCCAGGGCAGTTATGGACTTTTCTCCCTTTTGTTGTGTCTTTTAAAAGATGTCAGGCGGACACATTTGAAAGGACAAATATATTTTCTCCTGAAGGCAATCTGTTAGAATTCCAGCTGCTACCATGCCGAATACATCAAAACATTATATGTGGCTTATAAATGGCGTCTTAGAGGGGACTTGGAGTTAAGTGTCACCACAGCACCTCGAGGAGCCTGAGAGGCCAAATTCTGGTCAAACTTAATATCACTAATTTGGATTAAGAAGTTGATCATCTTAAAAAAAAAAAAGAAAAAAAGAACTTAAATAAATGGCTGCATGAGAATATCAGAGATATGGATATTCCAACTGCACACAATTATAAACAGAGTGCCTCAGTTATTTTAGGACTGAGCTTTTGGAGTGAGCATCCGTTGCCTGTTCCTGAAGCAAATGTTAGATTAGACTTTGGATTCAGAGTGATGAAAGGGATCTCTGTGGAGATTTGCTGAAATCAATCTCTTCGAGCTGCACGCCTCCTCCTTTGGATTCCCTGCTTGGACCATTTATATGTCAGTGTAGCTGTTAATCTTTGTAGATTTTAATGACACAGACTGCGCTGAACATTAGCGGAGAATAAAATTATATGCCTCGTGGTGTAGTGGTTAACACATATGCTGTACAAGTGAAAGGTCATTACTTTGATACCAGCCGGAGACACAAAGGGCATCTGATGCAAAACTCCGCAAACTCAGACCTGCAGAGGTACCTGCAGAGCTAGCAGCCAAAAGTGTACTGCAGCTGATTCATGATACTAAAAGATATTAAAAATGTAATCCTGGAGGATGATTTCTCACAATTTGGCAACCCCAATTAGTGGCTTATACACACCTTATAAACTGCAGCAGTTTGTGTCTCATTCTGCTTTGCATTTATAAAACTTGTGATTTACTTTAAGGCTCCAAAAAAACAAAGATGAGCAGAAAGATACGAGTGTGCATGAAGCTGCAGGCCTCCCTACAGTTAACTGTAGCTCGTTTTGAGTAAAAGACAGTTTCAGAAAAAGTGCATTGTGACTTTTTTGTGGCTCTGTGTTGAATATATAAAGACTTGGTGTTTTGTGGCGACTTTGATTGGCTTTCTCTACTTCTCCTGTGAGTTTCCATTGGCAGAGTGGGGTCAGCAAAGCTCTTCAGCATCTTATCTGCTTGTCCAGCTGCTGTGACCGAGGGCCCATTCTACTTCCTGTCCTAATGCACTGCTTGATAACAAAGATCTCAGTGTGCAGAGTCAGGGAGGGGACGTGGGGGCGAGGGCAGCTTCAAACAAACCACTGACAGCATAAACACTCTTTACAGCAGCCTGAACCTCGGACACATGACGGAGAGACTGAATGTCAAGGCCTCTTTTAGCTGAACAAACAGCACGAGGCTAGAAGAGAACCAAGAGTTTGGTGCATCAAGGTTACTGCAGCCAATGTTCTGTTGAATTACTGAGATACACAGCACTCTGGAGGCTGCTCTTTTTTATAGCGTGTTTTTAAGGACCTAATAAGCTAATTTCCAGCTGCACATAATTATTTTTGGCCTCTAGAAGAGTAGATCTGCATGATTCTCAGCTCAAAATAATCCTTATTTATCTTATACCAGGACCTGATGCAGCTCCACAGTTCATCTTCTGTCTAAAATGAGCTGCCTCTCACTTTAAGGCAGCTTCCTTCTGATTGGCTGTCCCTCACAAACAGAAGACTTAAACTGCAGGTAGATGGGGCTTCTGTGCTCACAACCAGAACCATGTGCTTAAAATAACCATATTAGGATATCAGCTCTTTGTGACATCATGCAGCGCTGAGAGTAGAAAAAAAATGTCTAAACCTGATTGTTTAGCACCCAAGCCTTTGGCTCACAGGGAATACTTTCACATACACTGACCTCGTTATTCATTATGGGTAACTTTGGCCGAATTCTGACTCCAACATCTGAATGTCACAGCAGAAATCAAGACTCATCAGACCAGGAAACACTTCAAATCTTCTAATGTCCAATTTTGGTGAGCCCGTACCCTCAGGTCCTATCAGCAGAAAGGAACATTCTCCCCGACCTCTGCCATCAACAAGGCATTTTCCCCACAGAGGACTGCCGCTCTTTTTCAGGCCATTCTCCATGAACCATGAGGATGGTTATGTGGGAAAATCCCAGTTTCGGAAATACTCAGACCCGCCAGTCTGGCACCAACAACCATGCCACGTTCAGAGTCACTTAAATCAACTTTCTTCACCATTCTGATGCTCATTTTGAACTTCAGCAGGTCATCATTGATCATGCTTACAGGGCTAAATGCACCGAATCGATCGCATGTGATTGGTTGATTAGATATTTGCGTTACCGAGTAGTGGAGCAGGCAAACCTAATAAAGTGGCAATGAGTGCAGATTGACCCTGATACCCTTCAACACGGCAGCCGCAGCAACAGGTGAGGCTGAGAGAAGTTACAAGCAACTAAATGCACAACGCAAATCAGCTTTATCACGCAAAGCCTGTTCTTTACTTATTACTGCACTACAGAAGACACTCTGTGTCACATTTTTCCCTGCGATGCCGACAAGTGGGAATCACAAGCACGCACAACATCTCATTTCAATGATTCGTTATTCCTGGCTGTGAATTTCAGCATTAACAGCTGTCTGAATTCCTGTTTGCTACTGAAGAATTTAAGTCTTTATTGTGGTTAGAAACTCTTTGATAGCAGCTTATTATCATCAGCATATCTGAACACGTAGGCTTTCACTGTTAGTGAGACAGAAACAGACATTGGGCAGCCAATCAGAAGATAGCTGGCTTAAAGGGAAGGGGAAGGGCGAAAAGGCTTGTTTCAGACAGCTGATGAAGGCGGGACCACAGTATAACATAAATGAGGATTATTTTGAACTATGAATCATGCAAAGCTAATATAAGAGAGTCCAAAAATAAAATTATGGAGTTGAAAATGAGTGAAATAAGTCCTCTATAAAGAAAACAGCTGCTATTTATCTGTCACCTTGTAGTTGTTTTTGGTGGATTAAAATGATCTTATTGCGTGTTTTACACATAAAGAAAATTAATGCATAAAACTGGACGTCACACAAAAAGCGACGGAAAGTTTTAAGAAGACAGAGGAGCCCTTAAAGGTGACGCTCGTCTTCAATGGTGCAAACCTGGAGCTTTTTTATTTGTATCTAATTGTATGTGCTTCTACCCTTCATTTTTGCATCTTGAATAGAACTTGTATAAATAAAGCACAAAATAAACCTGGTCTTTAAACCATTTCTGTAGAGTCCCCGAGAAGCATTCATAAAATCCGGTTTTGGGGGCCCTCCTTCAGCCTGATGCAGAGTAGGGCGTATTTATTAATGTGACGCTGTTTCGTTGGAGTGACACTCACCAAGTTTCATGAGCAGAGCCAGGAGGATCCACAGGGAGATCTCAAAGGGCGTCTTGACATGTTCATACTCGAAGGAGAGGACGGGGAAAGCCTTCTTATGAGCCGTGGAGTTAGTTTGGTTGTGGGAATCTTCTCGTGTCGCTCCGGATGATTTTCGGTCCTTTCCTGAAACAGCATCACGACCCGCGAAGGCATGAGAGAAGAAAATGAGAAATAAAAGGCACAATAATCCCGTCAGACGCGGAGCGGAGCTCCTCCGTGCGGGACCGAGCACAGCCATTTTCAGCTGGTCTGAAGGACGGACCGCTGCTGCTGCTCAGACCCGAGGACGAGGAGGGTAGGATGGGGAGAGAGCGCGGCGAGCCACGGAGAGGCGCGCACTTTTACGCACAAACTCTTTTGGCATGTTAAAATTACGCACAACGCCGGTTTCCTGCCATCAGCGGGAGGAGGTTTTTACAGCTGCTTTAAAACTCCCTGGGTCTTCACTTGAGCCTTATCTCATGTTCTTGTTTGTTTGGTTGTTTTCCTGTTATGTGACTCCCAAAAAGTTACATCCATCAGACAGAAATCTCTATCTCGATCACTCATTTTCCTCTCGTCTATAACGGGCACCTCCAAGTGACGCGCCATCTGCTGGACGGAGGACCAAAACCATCCACCAGGCGGAGCACATTTAAAAAGGAAATATTTTACTTGTTCCATTTTGTTCTGCAACGTTACTTCTTAAATTTACATAAAATTATATAAGATATATAATATGGCCTGCCACTTCTTCTTTTGTCCGCCACCTTTCCGGTTTCCTCACATTTTGTAAAGACGCTCTGCAGAGCAAACCAAGACATGCCAAGTTTTCACCTCCTTGGAAGCAAAGTAAAAAGAAATGAGGTGCCTCAAAACTTTTGCACAGTACTGTATTACTTGTAATTTAATACTTTTAAACTTATGCAGTACAAGTCAGCTTCACATTGAGATGTGATTCCTTTTGCATGCGCAGCTCAGACGGAGGCAGAGAGCAGCTGCCCGTCACCCACAGAGGATGCAGCCGCGTCGGTCCTCGGCTCGTCTGCATTTTCACAAACCGTTCGTGAATAAGGATCCAGTGCTTCCATTTCATTGAGGTGCTTTCAAACTGCAGCAGATTTGTGGCTGTGAAATCAAATGTGTTGAGCTCGCTCAGCACCTTCTCAGGTTTATTAATTAAAAACCAGAATTAACAGATTGGCTCACACATCTGTGTCTCCATCTGCCGCCAGCACAGAAGAATTAGTAAAAACAGGCAAAATGAAGGACTCATTAAACACCGTTTATTATTAAACATGGCTGGTTCCCACAGAGCCCCCCCCCCCCCAGCTGATAGAAGCAGCAGTCTGCAGGCTGTTGGTTGTTAATCTTGTTGTTAAGCTGCAGAGAGATGAAGACAACTAGATCAATAAACTCATTAAGCAGGTTCAGAGAAAAGGGTGTGTGTCTATAATGCACACGTATGCATACACGCCACTTTGGGCTCTACTTTAAATGAACGCCATCAGATCAAGTGCCAGAAAGTTGATCCAGGTGGACACTTTCACCCAGCTGTCATCCCCATACCTGAACCACAGGCCCAGTGATGTGCCAGGATTATACCCATAGTTCTGCCTGCTGTATTCCAGTGTGTAGGTTGAAGACTTGGCTAGTGTTGAGAGTGGTGGTGTTCGGTCGTACAAACTACCTCCATTGCTTCAGTAAATGGAGCACAAGTTAGAGACCCTTGTTTCATCTGCCTCCATAATGATGTTTCTCAACTTCTCCACAAAATCCAAAGTGTTCTGAATGTGGTGTTTGGAGCTGTGACCACCAGGCTGAAGACTGAGGACAAAAACTTTGAGATATTGTAAGCTCATCATACTGATGATGGGCTTTAAAGGTACCCCCTGTATGCAGGGGGGTTGCTAAAGGCTTTAACTGTGTGACACTTTGCTGTCTGAACATCAGACTAAGGGATGAAATTTCCAGCTTACTTAACGATAAATACACTTTAGCTCAATTAACTCAGGAAACGATGGAACAAACTCACCACAACTCCTGCCTGATGTGGAAGTGGGGAGAAGTGCAGTCCTTAAATAATGTGTGACCATGACAGCCAATGAGTGATGAGTAAAGGAGTACAGGAAGTGAGGTAAAGCCAGGCCGAACATCATCGTAACCACGTCTGTGTCTGCAGATCCCCGTCTGCTCACAAACCAACAGAAGCTTTACCACCACAGTTAACAGAATGAGAATAATGAGATTGTGGTCTCAGTTGCTTCTTGAATTGTCTTGTTGAATACAGGATGCGGTTCATTCTGTGAATCATGGTTCCATTAGAGTCTAAAAGAAGGCTGTAGCAGGGTGAGGCTGTTACAGATCTGGGATCAGTCTCAGTCCACCCTCTTCACATCTGGCTTCAAAAAACAAAGCTGGTGACAGCCAAAATGCTCAAGCCTGAGCTTCACAAATTAAAACTTTTATTTACAGTCTGTAGGTGTGAAGGGGTAGGTAAGTAAAGTGCTAAAGTAAGGCCACAGCAGGGCGGGGTCGGCCAGATGTCCTGTGTTACAGAACATCTGTGTTAGAGTATCATCGTTTTGATGTTCACACCGATGTTGTATAACTCTGAGTCACCTCAGACCTAATTGGAAGCTCCCCTCTTCAAAACAGCCCGCAGACCCAAAGGAGGGAGCTGATTTATCCATCCATCCATCCATCCATCCTCTTCTGCTTATCCAATTCAGGGTCACAAAGGGGTGGGGGCTCTGGAGCCTATCCCAGCTGCCACAGAGTGACAGGTCACCAGTATCTTGTGGGGACTAACACAGAGAGACAACAACCATTTACACCTATGAGCAATTTAGAATCACCGATTACCCCCCCCCGTCTTTGATTTCAGTGAAATAAATTATTAACTGGCATAAAGTATAAAGTGAGATTTTTACTTAAGACAGATGTTTATAATAAAACTAACAAAATGACAGTGGGTCTTGACCAGTATTTAGATGACACAGTCATTTTTAGGTTGCTGAACATCGAGCTGGAAGAGTTCACCCTAAACCTCGGAAACGTCCCCTTGGCTCGGAGCGATTTCTGGGTGCACATGGTGAGACTGTTCGCTGAGAGGTCATCATCACATCCAGGACTGTCTGACAGCAGAATCAATCAGTCCGCTCTGAAAATAAACTCATGCCATTCGTCCACGGTAAAAGCCACTTCCTCCGTCGGAGCTTTATTCACATTAATCACCCCATACAGGCTGTGCAGCCGCCCGACAGCATCCGCTTCCTCTCAGAACGTTTCCACATGGATGAAGCCTGAGAACCAGAGGCCGCTTTGAAAACAGCCCCAGTGATGCGTCTGTGCTGCGTTACAGGACAGCTGCAAAGGAAATGATGCGATCCAGCCCCTGCCGTCCTCTAAAGGTTTGAGATCTGTCCGTGTTTGAGCTGAGAAGCCCCCGAATGAAAACACGAGTCTGCACACAGGAGCCGGAAAATGTGGACTTTTTTTATTAGACGCACAAACTGTAAATGTTCTGAGTTACATCTCACATCTACAGACACGTTCTTCAGTAAATCCTGAACTAACATGAAATATGTTATAAATTATGAATTTGAAGACGCTCTGGTGAAAAGCTCTTCCTGTGAATAATTAGTGACTCCCTTTGCTCAAGGATTTATACACAAACTACAAGAAATGACTGGAAAGGTGATCAGAGTTCCCACATTGTGAGATTTCTTGCATATCTGTGTCTCATACAAACACGTAAGTTAAAAATGAACAAAACTACAATGCTGAGACGTTTGTTAATTAATGATTAATCGCACTAGAATACCTGATTAAACACTCCTTTTAAAGGAAACCTGCACACAACACGTAGAGTTATCAAACTACAGCCCCACACAGGTGACACGCTGACTCACATTTACCTTCTGGGACACTTCGGTTTTCCTTCCAGCTACGCACACACCCACAGACACACACTCTGAGCTTTCTACTGCACAGACTTTCTCTGACGTTCACCGACGTGCCGTCTGTCACATGACCCGCCCGCACAGCGGCGAACAGGTGACACCTCTCAGGCGGTTGGCCGCTTCAGTCGGACCCTCTCTGACATCCGCCTGGCACTGTACAGAGACACTCCCATCCCCACCGTGGCCATCGTCATGGCGATGGGGCCGATGAGGCTGCTCTGAGGCTGAATCTGGACCTCACCTGACATCTGCCTCTGCAGACAAGGTGGAGACACAGGTGGAGACAGACATATACATTTTAGTGACTGTGTAAGCTCCAGTTGGGTAATAATTCAGCTTTGCACTGGCTGAGATCAGCTGTAATTGTCCACACTGTCCAATAAAGTTTAATTCAATGAAACAAAATAAAAAGCCCCCGAAGGGGCTCTTGTTTCCCCACCTTAAGCGAAACACTTAATCGGGAAGAAAACATAAAGAAACACCACCTGGTGGCTGGAGGTGTAAACCAAATTAAGCAAACTAAATAAGGCTACTTCATATATCATATTTACATCATACATAATTTCCCTTAAACGCAACAAAAGCTGATGCTTGGTGAAGTTAGGGGTAAAATACACCCTTTCACAGCTTCAACCCTGAACGCTGAAACGCGAGGATTTGGAAGTGACAGATTCGACCCAGCCTGTGTGTCAGAGCACAAACACAAGCTTTAAACACAACAGAGCCAATCGACGCACCGGCGACGAGAACGTGCTGGCACAGAGGACACAGACAAGGCCTGATAGCTTCACTTTTCCCACGTGTAAAGACTGGGAACATTAAACTAAAGTAAAAAATCCAACACAAAACAATCCTCACACACCCTCCATAACCAACTCCACCCCCACCTTTACCACCACTGTGTCGTGGCACCGGGTCATTGTCATCATTAATTTCTTTGTATTTTCAGTCTTGAGATCTTTGTTCCAGTTACTGTTTATGTCAGAGTTTATTAGATTACTCAGTTTTCCCTCCATGTTAAGTTTACCTTTGTGTGTCTGTTATTGTTAATTACTTCCTGTTCTACTTATTTCGTCGTCTTCTGCGACACTGAAGCATCAGACAGAGATACTAAAAATGTCATTCTTAGTAACTTAAACAATATTTAACAAGGCATTTTACTCTGTAGCACTGCAGCCGCCGTTATGTTTATTTTAAAGTCTGAATAAAATATAACTGTGCCGTATTCACATAGATTAACGCTCTGTGAGGGATTAAAGATCTAATTGACATAAATAAAGTAAAAGTTAAGTCAAAGAGTCATTCATTTGTTTTAGCTTCACAGTAATAATTCTGCTCAGTTTTACTGCAAACTTTCAAAGTACCTCACCACCATTTTTACTCCTTTTTGCAACAGTCACATCAGTTGTATTTTAAAAGCACGCGGTCTACAGCATCAGCTGTTTTTCTGTTGCTTTAAATTAAGATTCATCTCCTCTCTGCGGCTTGAATTACAGGGCGGAGTCTGGACCGGTTATATAACATAAACCCTCCTGAGATGCAGCTCTCTGTGCATCATGTCCACTGTTTTTCATCAATCTAAAGTGCCCTGATTAAAAATGTATAGAAAACATAAAATATTCATTCAGACTTAAATTTGTTTTTGCTCTCTTCGTGATAACAACAGAGAGAAGACTTTTCTGGGAGCACGTTTACTGATGAAGAACGCGTTAAATGAAACGTGGATGCAATCAGGAATTAAAAGAGTCACAAAGAGACACCAACCTGGAGGAGACGGAAGTATCCCGGAGTCAGTCTTCCCAGTCTGATGATCATTCCTGCTGCCTGAGCCCGTCAGACGGGTCAAGGAGCGTCCTGCAGGAGAGGAAAACTACCATCACTGTTTTCACTGAATCAATATTGATGAGTAAGATTTACACCTCAGGTTCCCAGACATGGACTACGCCTGATCTTAGACTAAAAACATGTTTCAACAATCTTCAGTGAATTTTTCTGTTAATTGAGACTTAATCCATGTCTGGGAAACGTCCTTTAGACGCCTTCACTGTTTGACAGGAAAAGGATAAAAAGATCAAACTAGATGGTGTTTCACAGAAAAATAATAACACATGCATTTTTTTTTAAATCATGCTGCGACACCCTCTGATTTATTTCAAGGAGAACTTAACGCTCACGTTGGAAATCACGGACTTTTGGAGATGCAAATTATACTCATAACTGCCTGATTAAGTTGAGGATGTTTTCAATATATATTCAAGCCACACTTGAGCTCATACCTAAGCCAGATGCTTCTATTTCAAGAACAAATACTTGCGAACCTTCTCTTCAAAGTGAGCACTTTCCTCACATTGAAAAGCTGAAAACCGTCTTTAGCCTAATTTCAAACTGATATCACACCCATTCACACACTTTCTCACACAAGTATCAGTTTTAAAACTAAAACAAGAAAATGATAATTTTTAATTAATATTTCCATCTAATTTTAAGTCCCCTTGTTTAGTATTTCTAAGGATTAGACTGTAGCCCTTTAATAAATAGTTTATAACACACTTTAGGAGGTGTTTGGATACATTTGCCTTTAGTGGAATGTGACTGATGATAAAAGCTGTAATTATAGTAACTGTTACTAATAGGAGGAGTTACCACTTTAACAAGTCTTGTACAAACAGTAACTGCCTTATAATGTGTTATAAACCATTTATTAATGATATCCATCACCAGCCTTCAGGTAAAACACGTCAGTCTCACAGTTAGAAGTTTTCAGGTCCTCGTGGAGTTGACGAGCATCCAGTTGGGATCCAGCACCGCTCGCCCTCATCGACGGCAGACGGACCTCCAGCCTCGTGAAGCCCCTCGGCAGTCTGAACGAACAGCGGGTGGCCTGATGCAGCGAACGGGCTCCTGTGTGTCCCTGCTCTTTTGTACAGTGTGGCACACAAACACTCACAGAGCTGCATGAAAAGCTCCGGCCTGTCAGGGGTGATTTTGTCATCCAGCCAGTAAAATGGGCGAGAGCGGAGAGAGGAGGAGGAGGAGGAGAGGTCGCTCTGTGCAGCATGTTGCACGCTTGAAGGAACATGTGTGTTAATGCACTGCAGTCACTTATGTAACCCAAAAAAGAGAAAACGGTTTTTAGCAACACGTCTAAATGTAACTGTTTTTACTGCAGAAAACAGCAGCACCTGACGAGAGCGTTCAGCTTTCCTGGACGTAATTAGACTGAGGACCTGTTCTGTTTGATTGACTGTGATGTTACATAAGACCGCCCTTTCTACAAGGCCACGCCGACTGTTCACGGTGCCCCAGCGGCTACACAAACACAGCATGCTGGAGGAAAAGTTCACAGAACCATACTGCAAGATTTCAATTTTAGGTTTAATGATTTGAATATTATTGTTTACAAATCAAGTCTTTACATTAGGTTTTGATTATTTGGAAAGATACTTTTGTGCATGAATGAACCGTACATCAGACACACTGAAATATGAATTGCACAGCCCCAAAAGAAAGCTTCTTTACTGCATCTGAATTTGTAAGAACTAAATAATAGTTTGGTTATGGTTCAGATAACCCAGGAATTTACAGCGAACCAGTGTAGAGTCCTCTGAAGGGACAGAGACTGTGTGTGTGTCTGTATAAGGGATCAGGGTGGTGGACTAGACAACAAGGTGCTGATTGTGCACAATGAATGACTGCATGTCTGCATTTGCTGCAGATTCATTCAATATCTGCAGCCAAAATGTTCTAAACTGTTTTCTTTTATTTACTTTTTATGGACTGTTTTCTGCCCGATAAGTTGGCTTTACTCTTTATTTAGCTCCAGTTCCTGTTTTGAGGTTAGCTCCTTCAGTGTTTCCCCGTCCATGCCTCCCTCTGAACCATCTTTGTGCTCATGCTTTTTGTCCTTTCTACTCCCTCTGTTTAATGTGTCTTCTTGTCTCTGAGTTTAGTCCTTTATATGGACGCTTGTTTGTTAAATCTAGAGTAGAATTTAAAATCCTTCTCCTCACATACAAGGTCTTGAATAATCAGGCCCCATCTTATCTCAAAGACCTCACAGTACCACCATAGTGCCTTCTTCAGCTTTCAGGCCCCTCTTCTGTGGAACCAGCTCCCAGCTTGGATTCAGGAGACAGACACCCTCTCTATTTTTAAGATTAGGCTTAAAACTTTCCTTTTTGATCAAGCTTATAGTTAGGGCTGGATCAGGTGACCCTGAACCACCCCTTAGTGATGCTGCTATAGGCCTAGGCTGCTGGGGGGGGGATTCTATGATGCACTGAGTGTTTCTTGTCGTTCACCTCTTTTCACTCTGTTTATACCTCACTCTGTATTTAATCATTAATTATTATTAATCTCTGTCTCTCTCCACTCAGCCCCAACTGGTCACAGCAGATGACTGCCCCTCCCTGAGCCTGGATCTGCTGGAGGTTTCTTCCTGTTAAAAGGGAGTTTTTCCTTCCCACTGTCACCAAGTGCTTGCTCATAGGGGGTTGTTTTGACTGTTGGGTTTTCTCAGTAGTTATTGTAGGGTCTTTACCTTACAAGATAAAGCTGTCACGTGTGTGTGTGGGGGGGGCTGTGTGCTGGGAAGGGGTGGACCCAAATGCAGAACGCGAGAGGCAGAACTAACTCAAACAGCTTTATTTGGGAGGCACAAGTGAACAGAACTAAAACACAAAATCCCAAATCTCAACCTGGGCCAAAATACACTCCTGAAGCCTAGGAGAAACAACACAAAATACCTAACCGGAAAACAAACAACTAAGAGGGGAACTTTCAGAGAAGCCGTGACGGGTCAGCGCGGTCTCTACGGGAGTGAGCGTCAGGTGTGTCAGACGCCGCGTCCGCAGTACAGGAATCATGGGAGAGGGATCTAAGGAGAGGGGGACAGTGGGTAGCGGAGTCGATAGAGAGACAGGCTCTTAACAAGATTAGGAGGAAGAGATGAGTGGAACTGGCTTACGGAGATATTGGCAGGAACTATCCCAGTAGGTGGGGGGGCAGGTGATGCGGAACAGGTGGGCCGGGAGGGCAGGCAGGCTGGGGAGCTGGAAGATCGCGGAACGCCGTCTGGGACCTGGAAACAGGCGAGGCAGGTGGTAAGAGGTAAGAAACAGTGGACTTAGCTCGGAACAGACAAGGGCAGGCAATTATAATAACAATGTAAACAGCTTGCATTAAACCAGCGTCTTTGGTCCTGTCAGTCTCTGGAAGATCCAGTGCTGACGTTGTCCGGGTTTGGAGGTGTTGGCGGCCCTCTGTCCTGACCCCGTGGCCCTGACTGGAGCTCCGACCACGGTCACCTTCACTCCTGCAGGACCCTGAGCGCCTGTGCTCTCTACTGCAATCACCTGCCCGATGAGATGCTGAAACAGCAGAACAGCACATCAAGACAACGATGAGTCACTCGCCTTGATTTTTAACATTTCAGAGCTGAACTAAAGAGAAAGAAGTGAATCTTTATACACCTGAACTTCTTACAGAGCATTTTCTAAATGGCAAAACATTTCCAAATAGATTCCACCAAAACTTCAGTTTTAAATTTGTTACCACCCTAATATTTAATTTTAAATTAACTTAGAAATGAACTACACAACCTCCATCATCTCCATTACTTCTTTAAGCATAACTTTCCCCTGAGTTCATAAAACCTCTGAATGCAGTTTGGGTGCAGATGATTTTATGCTTTGTTCATCACCAGAGCAGAGTTAAGATCCACTGAAGTTATTTGATAAGCTGTTTGTTACTTTGTTGCATTTAACTTAGCTTTAATGGATACAACAAAGGAGTTCACCAAGTTTGGGATCAATAAAGCACATCTCATCTGCTCTTAAACAATTGAAGTGAGATCTGTAGATATGTAGGAGGGTGATTGGTAAGCATCATGAAAGGCTTCATCATTTGTCAGAAAGACTGACTGAACCACCACACACACACACACACACACACACACACACACACACACACACACACACACACACACACACTGGAGGTTTGATCTCGTCTGACTAAAACGCTTTCAGTCTTCTGTGGATCAAAGTCATAGAAATGAAATAAAGCCGTGTTTTAATGGGAGACCTCTGTAGGAGGAAGAGCGTCGCCCTCGTCCTTTGGTTTAGCTCTGGATGAGTCAGCGTACTTTTCCCTCTGTGCTTTTACTTCCTGCATTCAAAGAGCAAAGCAAAAATATACACTCGCAACTTCGAATGAGAATGTAGATATTACTGTTAATATTAGGGGGAATTCATGGTTGTAGTTAAAATATTTAAACCTTTAGGGTCTCATAGTTTGAAGTCCTGGAAACATAATCTTTCCATGATTTGGCTATCAACTCTTTTTGCTTCCAGCGAGACTTCATCTGGGATTAAAAAAACATCAAAAATCATTATTAAAACAAAAAGGACTAATGAAAACATATATTAAAATAAACTAAATAAACTAAAATAAACTGTGCAGAAGTTCATGAAGAAAAAGGAATGTGTGGCATAAAAGGTGGAAGTTTCAGGTGAGGCGCTTCCACTGTTTCACTCTCTGCACCTCTGTGTATGTGAGCTCCTCCTCGCTGGAGTCCTCCTTCTGATGGTGCTCCAGGATGCTGCTTTGTTCCTCCATGAGCCTCCTTGCCGTGTCTTCTGCAGTCTTACAGATGGTGCTCAGAGCCTCCTGGTCGGGGCTAACTGGCCTCACACCATCCACACTCAGTTCCCTGCTGATCTCGTCCCACACCTCACCGACCTGCAGCACCGTGACAGACAGATACCTCAGTGTTATCTGGGTTTATGTACAACTCAAGTCTTGATACTTTTCTTTACAGTGCTGTCAAAAAGTCCTTGCTCCCTTGCTGATTTCTTAGTTTTTTTGCATATTCACACTCCGCAAGTACCGAGTCAGGAGACTTTAACAACAAATTCTGTTCTTCTACAGACAAAACCAGAGATTATCTGATTCTTATACCAGATACCACACCATTGTGCTTCTCATTAAAATGTCAGCCATGAGCAACCAGCACCAAAACCCTGAATTGTTGTGCACTATGTCACAGAGTATGCTTGAGCTAATTTGGAAAGGCTTTCATGAAATCATTTCTGAAAACAACCAATTAAGGAGAAGGCCTTAAGTTTCTTAAGACCTGGGCACACCAAAGTGTGATATTTTAAAAGGCTACTTACACTATTATATGAAGCATCAACACAATTGTCCCCTCATTTTTTACCTTAAAGTCTAGATATCTCCTGATGATGGTCAGAGTCACATAATCTTTTGCCCGCAATCCAGGAAGCTCCTGAAACCCTGAAGGGTAACATTTTGAATGTTTTGATTAGACAATTACATGCAAATATAAACAACACAACACATCATGATGGGATATTTCAAAATCAGTAAGATATAAACTAAATACGGCTTCACAGGCTACAAGAAGCTAAACAACATGTTAATAACAGTGATTTTTTTATTTGCCCAAATATGCAGTTGTCTAAAATTGGTCCATAGGAGGAGCTACAAATGATGTCAAAGAATTTAATAAAAGAAACCAATCTTTTAAATATAGTACACACTATATAGTACATGTAACTGTTCAGTTACCAAGTTTGCAGAAGATGGAGTAAATCTTTGACCGCAGGTTCTCTGACATCTCCAGTACTGCAGCACTTGGTAGATTGGCAGGAAATGACGGCTGAGGGTCATCAGGCTGGAAATGTGTGAGGACGGGCCTCTGAGGATCTTCAAGATAAAACAAAAGCAACAGAGAAATACATGAGATTACATGAGACTATATGTTATTTTTAAAAAATCCCCAAAAGCTCATTTTTACCAGTGACCCAGTATTTTCAGTTTTTTGGACTTTCATCCTTTGTTAATGTCTCCCAGGGTTTCTTCAGTTACTATGGGATTCTTGCATCTTTGATTTGAGTGCCTTTCTTATAGTTTCTGTCTGGTTTCCTTGATTTAATGCCTTTAATTTGCGGATCTCCATTTCAAGTCTGTGTTTTTTCTCCATCCATCCATCCATCCATCCATCCATCCATTTTCTTCCGCTTATTGCGGGGGCAGCAGCCTAAGCAGAGAAGCCCAGACCCTTCTCTTCCCAGCTACCTCCACCAGCTCATCCGGAGGGATCCCAAGGCGTTCCCAGGCCAGCTGATAGATATAATCTCTCCAGGGTGTCCTGGGTCTGCCCACGGGGCCTCCTCCTGGTAGGACATGCCTAGAACACCTCACCCAAGAGGCGCCCAGGAGGCATCCTAGCCACATGCCCAAGCCACCTCAACTGGCTCCTCTTAATGTGGAGGTACAAAGAGCAGCACTAATCTGAGTCCCTCCAGAAAAGCTGCACTCCTCACCCGATCTTTAAGAGAGAGGCCAGCCACCCTTCGGAGGAGGCTTGTTTCTGCAGCTTATATTCGCAATCTCATTCTTTCGGTCACCACCCAAAGCTCGTGACCACAGGTGAGGGTAGGGTCGTGGATCGACAATGATCAACAGCTTTGCTTTTACGCTCAGCTCCCTCTTCCATCATTGCAGACGCAGCCCCGATCCGTCTGTCGATGTCCCACTCCCTTCTCCCATCACTCTCCCGACCAAGAGATACTTAAACTCTTCCACCTGGGGCAGGAAAGCAATACGAAGAACTGAACGAGTAGACAACATAA